>SNQJ01S0050072.1:69008-80017 GCA_010110895.2 Picea sitchensis | reverse complement strand
AGTCTACTTGCCCATAATGCATCTGTCAATTTCAAATGCCAATTCCTTTGATTTAGATCAATTGTCTTTTGAAAATTTTGGATCAAATTTTTGTTAGTAGACTCAACCAAACCATTTCCTTGAGGAAAATAGTTTGATGACTATCCCATTATGATACCAAATTCCCCACAAAATTTGGTAAAATTTGATCCAATAAATATTGATCCATTATCTGTGATAAATTTTTCCGGAACTTCGAATCTTGATAAAATGTTCGCTTTAAGGAATTTTATGAGTTCTTCCGAGTCAACTTTTTTTCAACACTATTTCCTCTTGCCATTTTGTAAAATAATTTGTGGCTGTGAGACTATATGAATGACCTATGCTTGATTTTGGATTAATTGGCCCAATTACATCAAGTCCCCATTGTGCAAATGGTTCTTCTATTGATATGAGTTGCAAAAGAATTGCAACCTTCTTCATTTTTCCTTAAAATTTATGACAAGAAATACATTTTCTTATCATTGCATATGAATCTTTGAAAATTTTCAGCCAATAATAACCAACTCTCATTATTCTATGTGCAACAACTTTGGGTGCAAAATTTCCACCATAGATTCTTTCATGAAATTCCTCCAATAATTTTGAGCTCTTTTTTCTTCCACACATCTTAACAATATTCCATCAAAATTTCTTCGTTATAAAATTTATACAACTAATACATACTAATTTGATTTCATTTTCAATTTTGTTCTTTCTTTAGTACTCATGCCATTTGGAAATTGGCCAGACTTCAAATAGAAAACAATATCCCTATACCACTTAGAAGTTGATGTAGACGATCCTGCTAAAATTAATATGACTCCATTTAATGAATCATTTCCTGTCATGAGTTTGAATAGCCCTTATCCTTTGAATGCTTTTAATGGTTTGATTTCAATATCATATTCTTGGATTTTCGCTAATCAATTTTCCCATTTACCTTCTCTCAATTTTTGATTGAGAAGATTTTTTACTGGAGAAGAAGGAACATATGCTATGACATGAAAGGATAAAATGTAAGTTTTGAAATGGGCCACTTCCTTTACTGAGGAAAGTGATTTCTTCTCTATAATTGAATACTTCAACTCATAATCATGTAAGGTTTTACTCATGAATATTATTGGGAGTTCTTGTCCTTTATGATCTCTCTATGTTAAAATTGAATCAATAGTCTCTTCTGAGGAAA
Organism: Picea sitchensis; assembly: GCA_010110895.2. Lineage (NCBI taxonomy): Eukaryota > Viridiplantae > Streptophyta > Pinopsida > Pinales > Pinaceae > Picea > Picea sitchensis. Next base: position 78,810 of record SNQJ01S0050072.1, on the reverse strand, counting down.
AATAGTATATAATAAAGTCTTTGTTAAAATCTGGGCTTATCAACACTGGGGCAGTTGTAATTGCATGTTTGGTATTATTGAAATATCTTTGAATATATTGATTCAATTCAAATATTTGGTCCTTTTTGAGAAACAAATTTATTGGTTTGACAATTGTTTCATAATCTAGAACAAATCTTCTCACAAAAATTATTTTTCCAAAGAATGATTGAACTCCCTTCTTTGATGTTGGTGAATTTAGTTCATTAATAGACTTTACTTTTTCAGGATACATATATATTCCTTCCTTTATGACTATGTGTCCCAATAATTTTCCTCCAGAGATTGCAAATAAACACTTCTTGGGATTTAGAGAAATTCCAAATAATATACATCTTTCAAAAAATTCTCTTAGATGAACAATATGTATTTCTCTTATCTTGGAATAGACAGTGAGATCATCTTGGTAATCAAATATTAATTTCCTAATTAGATATTTGAAGGCATGATCCATAGACCTCTGAAAGGTTACTCTAACATTTTTCAAACCGAATGGCCTGCAGACATATGCATATGTCTCCCATGGTGTGATGAAAGCAATTTTCATCATGTCTTCTTCTGGAATAAGGACTTGATTATTTCCTGAGAAAACATCTAACATGGACATGAGAGTTGAGCCAATAACTTGTTGAAGAAACATTTCCATGTTTGGCAAAGGATAATTATCTTTTATACTTGCTTTGTTTAAATCTCTAAAGTCAACACATAAGCAAATTTCTCCACTTTTCATCCTTACAATTACTAGATTGGAAAGCCACTCCGAATGTCTGATTGGGAAAATTATTCCATCTTTTCTCAATTTCTTAAGTTCTATTTTCATCAGGGGCTTCAATTTGGGATTTATTATTGTTATGGGATTTTTTCTCACCGGGATCTCATTGAATAATCAATAATATTTCCCTAGGATCAACCTAGTTATCCTAGACAAAAAAGGGGTAGACTTCTTATGGATTTCCTAGATCTAGACTCACACACATAGATTCATAATCATCCTAAAGAGTGGGGAATATTTTCATACCTTTCTTGAGGTGGTCGTTCATATGTCCTAGCTATCGCAGTCTTAAAAATCCAACTCCAAGCTCCACAACCTTCTTCCTATATACAAAAGACAAGCACAACCTTCTCTTCTTATCTACTAAGGATTATAATCCTAGATCCAATATAATTCTAATCATATATATAAAGGAATGAATCAGATCTATCATTCATTAAATGAACACAAATGATATGAAGGGAAAACCATTGATATATTATAAATCATAAAAACATTACATCAAAACATGCATACCTCAAATGTTGACACAAGCTCCTTTAACCTCCTTGCTCCTTGCCTCTCCTTGCAACTCCTTGGCCAAGCTAGGATTCACTAACTTCTGGCTGTAGGGGATGGATACCCCTGTAGTTGGACAACACAACAATCCTATTCAATTATCCTCCCTTTCCCAAGGCTTGCCTTTGTTATATAACTCTTGGAGGAGGTTTGTGAGAGGCTTCTAGATATTCTAGAGACCACTAGAGACTTGAATAATGTGAGTTCCTAGGACCTTGACATGAAGATCCAACTCATCCCTCACCTATCACCTTGTAAGTCCCCAATTATAGAAGTTTGGCAATGCCTCTCTTGTTGATCCACTAGTGAGAAATGAGGGCCTTGCTTGTTGTCTACTAGGTGTCCCGCGAGGATGCCAAAAAGGGATAAAAAGGGTTCAATCGCTAGGAAAAATATGTATTCTGGCCTTTATCCTTTGATGTCTTCCTCTCTGCCCTATAGGGTGGAAATTAAGGCTATAATATACACTCTCTAATGTGTGAGGTTAGTAAAGGAGTGGATGGCCGAAATACATTATAATAATTTCCATGTGAGGCAACACAAGGAGAGAGAAAAGGAGGTTAGGTAACCAAAGAAGTCCTACAATCAAACACCAAGGATGAGAGCATATATAGACCAATACCCTAGGTAGACACACTCAGACTTTGAATGATCACGGTCAACAAATAATACACTACAGATCCATGATATGAAATGCTAGACCATGGCCATGAAAGAATATCAATGGATCCATGTCATCAATAATAATGTAGCCACAAGACAATACAATGTGGATATACATCATGAAATCATACATAGCCACCAACAAACACAATGTGGATCTATGCCACAACATATAGGTGTTAGGAAGACAATGAGAACTGAGGAGGGTGCCCCCGAAGTCTTCATATACAAGTGATATACTTCATTGCAACTTGGGAGGGGATGTTGTAAAGGAATGATGTGGCCCCAAACCCAAGGTCTTTGTCCCAAACCCTGATGGTACGAATCTACGACATGCGGATAAACGAGTTGATGTCGAGCATGGTAGAAACCGTCTGATCACCAGTCATTGATATATATCGTTAACAGACGTGAGGAGACCCACCGATGATGAAGATGGACCCCAAGGTACCTAGTACAATCTGTCTAGTGTGAATATATGACTTGATGTCGAACACTTGTAGAATAAATTGATGAGGGGTCAATGATATAAACCCAATGTCGATCACGAGGAGGCCTGCCACCGAGGAGTGCAAGCTCCAAGGTACTAGATGGTTTCTAGATCTCTCTCCTAGATAATGTGCTTAAGTCGATAGAAAGAGATCCATCGAAGGAGGGCCTTAATGTATCCCCCATCAATCGACATGAAACAAACATCGAAAGATGATGTGAAGAGAGAGTATCACAAAGTACAACTGACACAGGGATGACCGACTCAAAAATTAAACAAAACAGTAAACAATCGACTCGGGCTTAAAATTCTCTTGAACACATAGCATGACACACTAGTGACTTCACAAAAAGACACAAGAGCTGGAAAAATATAGTGCAACAACACAGGAGGCATTGAAGCACTCTCCATAATGAATGGAAGAGTAACTAGTCGAAGGAGTATCTCTGACTCATATTATTGGGACAACTCCTTGACAAGATACAACTCAACTGTATGACGAGGACTCAAACATGTGCCATGTTCAAGGGCGAATCGACTGATGCAACCATTTTGAGAATATACCAATGGTGAAAAACCCCGCTTTTTATTTTAGTTTTTTGTGTTTTCTGTCTCCTTCATGGTTTAACGAGCATGAAAGAATGACACAAGTATGCCCAGTATCCATCATGGTTTAATGAGAATGAAAGGAGGACGCAAGTAAGATTGATACCTTTTTCGTGCCCTTTTACGAGTTCGAAAAAGAGATAAAAGTATACTCGATGAGAGAGAAAGAGTGGCTTAACAACATGCTCCTATGTTCCAAGCGCATGGAATTGACCTAAGCAATGAGTAATGCAAATGGTACTGGCAAGTGAGATCCACTCTTAGTAGCTATTCTCTACTTGGGTAGGTGGATGCAAAATAGAGTCCAAATAATGAAAGAGGAGGATGGTCAAGGCTACGACATAGAGGTAAGCAAGATATGGGAAAATAATAGCGCAATGACGGGAAAATAACAACATGACCTCTAATAGTACTATTAAAAGAGGAGGCATTTTCTTGGATTCAAATAAACCAAAGTTTTTTAAAAACTTAAGGAGACTATGTTTATGACTCTTGTCCTGACCACACTTGACTTTACAAAAACATTTATTGTGGAGTGTGATGCCTCAAGACATGAAACTGGTGTAGTTTGAATGTAAGAAGGAAGGCTCATTGCCTTTGAAAGAAACCAACTTAAAGGATATAAGTTGCTCATATCCATTTATGAAAAGGAAATGTTGGCCCTATTATACCCATTTTGTGGATAACTAAGAAGATTATGTCTCGAGGTCCTCAGGTTGCACATATGGAGTGCCGAGAGACTACATGACCAACAATACCCTTTTGCATAGATGGAAATCGCTCTCACCACCACAGATGGTCACAGATTTCCACTGGGCATCCACCACATCAATTGGCTTCTAGAAGGCAACGAGCCTTGCTCCATGAGGTACAATTCAGTATTATGGTGAGAATAATTTCAATATTTAATCCAGTTGAGTATGTTGTATCTTAGATTGCTCTAGATTTCATGATATATGCTTGGAAATTATTCCTTTTTCCCTGCTTCACCTTGGTGGTTGACATTTTCCCCTATTAATTGGTCTTCCTTGGGAATGGGTTTGCTACTAGGAACTTCCGTAATGAGTCATTGTACCGTTACCGACCATACTTACCACTTTCCATCATTATTCCCATCCATTACCATATCTCTTTAGATTTTATGCTGTATGACCCAAGAAGGGGTTGTCCCTCATTCTATGGGAAGAAGGGGCTAAAGGCCCAGAGGGATTGATTTTGGGTAAAAGATAATACCCTTGTATAAACCTTCCAGATGCTTTACCCAAGAATCACCCAAGAAAGCAATGAAAATCTTATCTTTGAGTAAAGGGGACCCACAATATAAATAAAGAATGCTTAAAAGGTTAGTTGAAGGATAGAAGGTCTCATAACAAGATGGCCTATCGCGTCCATGAATATCTAGTGGTATGACATTGCCATCATTTGGTCACCAAACCAGGGTAATGGCTCCCAGTTGCATGGATGAGAGAAAGGGGGTCTCATCATGAGCCAACCTTCTCATTTCCACTAGGTGTTTGTGGGTGACATTTCCATCATCTGGTCACCATGCCAGGGCAGTGACCTTCAACCTCTCCTTATGCTATATTGAAATAAAATACAAAGAAAGAAAGATAAAAGGAAATTGATGGGCTTGGAAAAAGTGAATTGCGGATGAAGGTACCACACACCCTCTACAAAGGCACCCATGAATGAGACACTACGATCCCTTGTATGTCATGAGCCCTATGCCCATTGAGTATTGACCCCAACCAATTCATCCATTTTACATGGATTAGAGAGGGATATCTTGGGAAATTTCCTTGACCTAGGGCAAGATCTACCCAATAGGACACCTCGTCAACCCTCCCATATTCAAGCTTGACAAGTCACATAGTGTATTTGAGCATTTAATTGTTTGATATAGTGATATTTGATGCACATGCTTAGGTGGTTCATTTATTGATTGGATTCACTTATCATTTGTCTTTGCAGGACTTAGTTGGTGGACAATTTTGGGAGAACAAGCCTAGCTTGGGCTTCCATGGGGCTACAAGCCCACAAGTTGGATGCCAAGGGAATGCATGTCGGATGAGAAAGATCAAACTTGGAAGGCTTTGAGATTGACTTGGACGACATGGCCTATCCCCCACATGTCAAACGTTTTTCCTAGGAGAGGAAAAACATCACTCCTAGAGGTATGCTGTCACCTAGGGGGGTTAGGGCTTGGTGGTGAGGTGCCACTCATTGACACATGGACGTTTTGAGGAGAAGAAGGTATTCAACATGAAGAGATTGCCTAGATGCTTGACATGTGGCCTTTGGAGGCCTACCCATGCTTATCCAACACCAACGACTTCTTCCAAGTGGAAAAACGTCCCCTAAAGGGGAGACGTCCATGTAAAATTAGGGTTTATTTGTGAAAAAGTGAAACTTTAAATGAATTGTTTAATATGAATTTTTTAAAGGGGGAAAGATTAGGGTTGTTGACCCCTAGTCTTGTGGTTTACCCTTAATTTATGGACAAGTCACCTTGGTGACATTTTGTATAAATAAGAAATCATAAGATCTCATTTTAACATAACTATGTCTCATTGTGAGAAGTATTGGTGTGAAATTTTCGCTACACTTGGATATATTTGTCTCTTGTGCACTTGTTTATTTCTATCTTGATGAATGGTTGATGGAGGAGTGAGGTGCTAGCCTTGGATGATGTTTTCTAGCTTTTATGGTGGATTATCTTGACATCTTTCTTGATTTTGGTATGGTCTTTTACTATTATGCTATTATTCTTTTTCAAGTCAAGGATTGTTGTGTTAGGAGCTAAGTGGGAAGTATAAGGGAATACACCCCCACCATAGTCTTCATCATTATATTTCTTCATCTTATTGATTAAACAAGGGTTTACTAAGAGAAGTATAAGGTCATACACCCTTTTAGCTTAAACCCTAGCTAGAGAAACTTGCCTTGGGAAGAAAAAGGGGTTACATCCCCAAGGAGGTAGCTTAGATAGATCCTTATTTATTTGGCTCCATTAACCCAATAGTAAAGGAAATAGTCATAATTTTTTTTACATTTTAGATATAAAGTCATTGCCTTGGGAAACACAAAGTTTGATCTTTTGAAAGGTTTCTTGCTTGGACTTGGTTTTCCACATTGAGAGGAGTCTTCCCCTACTAGGGTGTCCACTCTCTCCCATTACTTTAGTTGTTATTACAAAATTTAACCTACATCATTTAGGGTTGCATAACCCTAGCTACTAACACTCTCTTAACTCCTAAACTAACCCTAGACTATCTCTCTAACTTCACTCACCTAGTCTACTAACTAGGGTGCACCTTTTGGACTACTTCTTGGAACTTTTCCATGGTTGATTTTTATGTTGCATGCCATTGAATTCTACAACCATAAGGCTGCAATTTTCTACAGAAAATACATGTTTTAACAAATTGTTTTATTCAACCTTAAAGTGCCATTTTATATAAACTGTCATCTATTTCTGCAAATTAGGGACAACAAGCTTAACTTTCTGATCCATACTAACATATATCATTGCAAGTTGGATTTTATTGTGTCTCAGGCAGGTACAATCATCCGAAGAAGTAATATACCTTTGGGGCAACAATCACTTGACTTACAAGGCATATCTTCTCACTTTTCATTCCACTTAGACTTGACCTCTAGGGGCTTCACTTCCATTTCTCTCCATCTCCATCTCAATCCCCCTAGGGTCATCGGGATCACCTCCCTAGAGTGACCTAGTCACCCTTGAAGTGCAGAACCTACATCGAGGTGACATTGGGTGTAGGACTCCCAAGTTGTAACTCTTGATTTGTGGTTGGGTCAGGTTTTGCCCAACCTATAACTTGTGTTATAACAATTTATCTGGCTCCTACTTGGGGACATGTGATCGTCGTAGAGTGCATGAGAACCACAACATCTTTTGGTAGACCTATGCCTACATGGAAACATAAAACTGTCAAGTGTAGTATGGCCTATTCATCCTTGTTCTCATATGATCATAATCAAAACCAACTAAGCTAGAAAAAGAAATTTTTGACATTTTTTCAAAAAATTCTAAACTAAGCATGAAATCAATAGTGCAAGTAGAGAAAAATGAAAATGAAATGCATCTAAACTAGTATGAGCAATCAAGATGCAAATGCAGGGAATCAAATTGACTTACCTACTTACTTGGGGCACGAGCCCTGAAGAATTCACGTGACTTGGATGTGAGGTTGGAGAATAGACCCATCTACTGGTAATGACATCTTTCTCTCATCTAATGCTGTTAAATAGTACCTTTCTTTGTCAGACTTCTTCTTGATGATGTAAGGGCCAAGCCAAGATTTTTTATCTTCTTGTTCATATTTGGGTTTGCCCTTTCTTTTGTCCCACATGAGCACAAGACTTCCTTCATTGAAATCGATGCAAGGTGTATTCTCATCGTATGGAGGCTTTGTGTGGATTGTATCTTTGACGATTTCTTCATGTTTCTCATATTATTTTTGTATAATATGGATAGATCCCAACTCCTTCCCATGGTACTTTGCAGTCTTCTTTTTACTGTCCATGGGAGAAACATCTCTATGGAATATTCCTATATGAAGGGTAACTCTGATGGATCATACTCAATAACTTGTGGAGGCATATCATGGTAGTGTTCACTGACATAGTTAGGTCCCATCATATCCATCACATGTGCACCTTTCTTTTCCCTGTTATGTAAGATCCCATACGCGCCATTTCCCATGGGAATATATGGATGTGTAATGTTCATTCTAAGGAAACCTCCAAGGGTTGAGGACTAGGTCCTTGATAAGAGAATCCCTAAGGAATCTGACACATAGATCACCAATATGTCTAGGAGGACACTGCTATGTGGAAAATCTATCAAAAATACCTCAACTCTTCTTGAATCAATACCAAAAACATTTCCATAAGGTCAGGTTGTCTTCAAACCAATTTGTTTCATTACCTTCAATGACATGGCATTTACTGAGGCCCCTGAATCAAGCATGCAGTTGTTCAATCAGAGGCCATTCATGACTAATGAAAGATAGAAGGGAGGGTTCTTATCTCTTAGCCGATCAATATACATATTATTCAAAATGATGGGAGGATATTCCTTCTTGGTTGGCACCTGTAATATCCTCAAAATTTCCCTTTTTATGGAAGGGGTATTACACATATCTGTCACTGGGACCATCATATTCAATTTTCCAAACATGTTTTCAACATCTATATTCAATTGAATGTCATCTGCAGGAGTTGGCTTAGGAATAAACTCACATACCGGTGGTGGAGACACCTTTTCTACTGATGGAAGAGGAGTATCAGGCTGTAATGGAATGGCTGAAGAATTTTTTCTTCTGTAGGTTATAATTTCTCTTCTCCTTAATTCCTTCTTCTGATCATATGTCAATTTATTTAAGGGCCAGAGTCTCCCCTCTCTTTCTCCTATTCTTCTGGATTCATTGATCTGTTCTTGGGTGACTTGTTCATCATTGATATTGCAAATCATGAAGTTTATACCATCAGGATAATCTTCATTTTCGGGGGCAATCATCTTCCCTGTGTGGTTCTTGGCATGGGAGATGCCAAGCTTCTATATCAACTGTCCCAATAGGTTTCAATGTATCTGGCTCCTTTGCCTCTTGTTGAGGTCTTGGTTTCCAACCGGTCGCATCTCTCTGTTGTTTGGAAAACTGAGGTCTGGGAGAAGATTGATTTATTTCCACTGTAGTCATACAGTTCATAAGATGATTATGCACTTGAACAAACTGAGTATTCATTTGGTCTATCTTCTAAGTTAGGAGAGCAATCAGATCAGGAAAAATATTGCTGGAAACCTTCGTCCTTGATTTTGTCTTGTTGTGAGGGTACTGAAAAGGTTCTATTTTTGAATCAAGTAGATTCTATTTAATTCCGATACTAAAATCTTTATCCTCTGCTAATGATGCAGGATATTTTTCTTTAAGAATGTATCGGACATGCCCTTCAAAAGCATTCATGTAAAGGATACGAACTAATGGTATTGTAGGACAATAATCTGTTGGAATTTGATTTTACAACCTGTCAAATATGGAAATGAGTTTCCTTACCATTTCATTCTCCTTTATCTTTATTTGATTTAACTAAGACCCAAGTGTCCCACCATATGATTTTCTCGACCATTTGCTCTTGAATAAGTTGGAAAAATCATCATAGGATGTGATATGATTATTAGGGATTCCTTTGAACCAATCAAGGGATTCTTCATTCAATGATGAAGTGAATAGTCTCATGGCCACATATTCATGATCAATACATGCATTGTCCATATCCCATACCATGACATAAATATGGTATTCGACAGTTATCACATTGTTTCTTGGGAACTTTGACAACCACTTGTTGACTTATGTTGTCATTTTGTTAGGGTAACCTTGGATATTGGCCATGTTAAGGGGTTTGTAGAGGTCCCTTTCCCAAGGGAGAGCCATTGGAGTAAGAGGAAGGGATGTATAGAAAAGGGTTTTAGCAACGAGAGACTTGAGAGGAGGCCTTCTTTGGTAAACCCTATGTTAATCCCTAATATTGGCTCATTACCCCTTAATTGGGGCATATTATATTAGTAATGTTATTTTATTTATGTCAGCTTTAGGCCATTAGTTGTAATTATACCTCCTAGTCTGCTATATATACCAAGGAGACAT
>SNQJ01S0050072.1:49235-60251 GCA_010110895.2 Picea sitchensis | reverse complement strand
TATTAATAGAATTTTCAAATTCCTTATATTCCAAGTTATGTAAGAATTTCATTACATGTGATGCAAAGGGTAGGGTTTGTAGGGTCTTCATATTAAATGGGTGTCAAGGGCTATATCTCTTTGATATACTCAAGGGTTTCCAACAATAGTAAGTGACTAGTCTTTTGCAATACTAACTAAGGAGGATATATTGTACCCTTATCCATACTACCATATTCCTTGGAATGTGAGAATGATCTTCTCAAATGGTATGCTTGATGTAATATAATGACAAAGTGGTTGACAAATTATTTAAGGATGCTTTCAGGTGCACCTTGGGGGGGTCCAATATACCCAAGGGTATGTGGAAGATCAGATACATATAGAGATCCTTTTTAATGTACCAACCAAGGTGTACAAGGGAATCAACCAGGTGATCCCACATGTATTTCCCACACGTATGCTTCCCAACCATAGTTTTACGGGTTAAAAGACAAATCCTTGTGTTTAAAGCTAAGTTTCTAGAAACAACTCCCTAGGTGCCATACACATGCTATAAACTCCACGAAACGTTGAAACACCTTGGAAACATCGTTGATCGTACTGTACATCATTTATCAATTTAGAAACAATGTATAGTACGACTGATGACGTTTCCAAGGTGTTTCATCCCATACAACAACAATTGCAACAAAATTTTTTGGTTTGTGTTTCAGCCCGTATGACATTTGTTTTGACAAAAAAAAATTGGTTTGCATTTAAGCCCGTACGATAGCTGTTTCAACGATTTTTTTTTGGTTTGAGAGTGGTTCCAACCTCATTGGAATTCATATGGAGAAAGTAGAATTTTAGGTCCCATTCAAAATTCAGTAGACTTAAAGGTTTTCAGGATTTTAAGATTGCCAGGATAATAACGTTTCCATTAGATTCTGTCATGTATGAGGGTATGGAACTGGCATTTAATCAAGAGAAGCAATCCCTATATGTACCTTGATGTCCATCGGTTAACATTTTTTGGGTTGATCGGTCTAGTTCTGATAACATTGGTCTCTTCAATACAATGATGTACAAGTGTCATACTAGGGTTTATCCAACCCCCATGATGAAACACTCTTGAGGAATGATTCTCCTAGGGTTTAATGCCTCTTCTCTAGGATGGTGCACTCTCTAACAAGATGTTAGTCCAATGATCTTATTCCATGGTTGTATCCAAGTGTCCTCATGGAAGGCATTACTCCTATAATTGTGTGGCACATGTCCTTTCATGGTAATATAGACATGGTTTTCCTTCTAAAATGTCATTTATGTGTATCATTCTTTTTTACTTGCAAGATAATGTGTTATTAAAAAAAAACATGTGAATATATATATATATATATATATATCGTGTTTCCCCTGATGTACCCATTTTGGGGGTTCGTGTTTCCAGATGTCCCCATTTCAGAAACTTCTAGACGTTTTCATGTTTCGTGCAACTTAGGTTTAAAGACATTGAAACATGTCTCTAGTCTAATTTTTTTTTATTGAGAAACTAGGTGTGTGATGGCACAAGCAAGTGATCTAATACTACTTGTGATGTACCTTGATAGTTGAAATAAAGAAATCAGAGAAATGTTGACAACAATGCAACCGTGTAAAGAAAATAAAACATAACCAAAGTATTCAAGTTGTAGAAATAAGAAAATATTTATTGATATTCTAAATAGTAAGCAAGTTCACTTGCATCTTCGAGGGGGAAACCTCTAATTGAGTAGATATCTAGTACAATAGTAATCACTTGGCATTTAATTACATAGCTTCTACCACTATAAATAATTTCTGTCTATTTCAAACCCTAACCACTTACTGGACCATAATGAACGAGCTTACATTAACTTATACCTAGTTGTACCTTCTTTAATGAGACCACCTTACATTATTTATTACACACTCTAACCACCTAGTGGACCTTATTTAATAATGATGACCACTATACATTAAATAACAACCTACTCTCTTAACTAGGAGAGTTTAGGTGGGACCCTAACATTATTCACATATAATATTGTCGAGATTCTGAGATAGACGAATTTCCATTGGAATTCATGATGCATTATCATCCATAGCCTTGGAAATCATGATTTGTTGTTATCCATATCCACTGAAGAAGATTCATTGCTCAATCATAAATAGGAGCCTTGAACAATTATTTTATCATCTTCCTAATTGGTATTCATTTGCTAATGCTATTGCATAGAGAGATATAGCAAAGTCACACTATCAAATTCTTTTGAGACCACAAAAGGATCACCTCAAGGTATGTCCTTGAAAATATTGGATCATGATTATTGCCACTTAAGTGAGGTATAATATTCTGTGATGTACTCATTCCTTCTTGCAATAAAAATCTCACATCTTCCTTAACCAAATTCTATTGTTATCATTTACTTTCTTTGCAGTTCCTTTAAGTGATGATTTTTGAATTTGGTTTAATAACACAATATCAAGATTTGAAGAATTGAAAATTGATTTGATTGAAAAAAATACTCTCAATATTTGAACATGATTATTCCAGATGAATGTATCTTAGCAAAATAAAAATAAGTTCTTGACATTGTATGAAGATACCTACATGGCCTAGACCATTGTAGAAGAAGTAATGGACATATGAGGGAAAAAAAACAAAAAATAGGGGATAACATCAACATCAAGACCAACTTTGATGAGCATATCAGTATGATGGAGATCACAATAGAAATCGTCAAATTTGCAAACAAACAAAGGCTCTTGATGTGTGCATCTAGTTATGATATCACTACTTCAAAAATTAAACCTTCAAGGGACAGAGCAATGATTCATTTTAATTTATCACATTAGGTACTTGGTAAAGTTATCAATACTTGTAAGAAACTATTAAGTAGAAGGAGAGAATATTAGGGAATTGGAGCATGAGATGAGAATTGAAGACTACCTAAGTGTGTCAATGATATAAGCATGTTAGAGAAGGACTTGTATTGGCATAGGATCTAGATAGTGTAGGAAGTACAAAACGTTTTTGATATGCAGTCCCATACAAATGTCATGAAGACAATGAAGGGGAAAATAACATATGAGCTAGAGTGTCATTCTTGGAAGCAACAAACATATGGACACAATAGTTCAAGAAGAGTATGCAATAAGAGGGATGGGGGTAGTAAGTATATTCAACAATGTGCCTAAAATTTTTCTTTCAACATGAGGTTAGGTTACTTCTTATTTTACTCATGTTGTATGATCTGTGAACCCAAGAGAAGCCAACTATAGTAGTGATCAACGTTCCAAGCTTGGAATCTTGTGTTATTGTTATTCTGAGCTAAGCCTTTTCTTTTAAACAATGCTTGGGCTTCCTCACTTATGTACTATGTTTTATGATATAATGTGTGTTTTTTTCTCGGAATTGACAATTAAATACATATTATTATGAAATGGGAAACATGTCAATTCTTTTGTGAGGGCATGGTGGTAATAAATTTGGTTTTTCAAACATGGTATTAGTCCTTTAAATACTATTATGAAGACAAATCTACGGGCAATTCCACCAAATCCATTTATTTATCCATATGGACTACATGTACAACACATCGTCATGCATAATTCTTCTATGAATATCATGTTCATCCTCCACGATGATGGTCATCAAGGGAACCATTCTTTGTGTAAATACAATCTCCTATGGCATGTTGAAAAAATACATGCATGCATGGAAGTCATAGAACTATGAGTTTACCTTTGGGCATTCCGAGGATGAAGAGTGGGGGCATCGTCCCATTCATAATAGACTTAGGATTTTTTTTTATGCAAAGAGAGGAACTTGTGCATTTGAGTTGTTGGTGGGTCCATATGCCACCTATCATTCACTGATCTTGCTTCCATGTCACCTCGGCACTACCAATGTGGAACCATGTCGCTAGTCCATGTCCTCATCGAAATCCTCTTATGGACCTTTTATTTCCTTATGCCTTGTCTTCTTTTTGTTTAAATAATGTTAAGGGTGGAGGTAATATTGTTAGAATTTTAAGGGAAAACTAGAAACAAAAATATCCTTTTAATTTTATTTATTATTATAGTTTTGGATCAACCATATATTCACAAATTTTGATGTAAAATCAATAACAAAAATAATACAATGGATCTGAACATTACCTTAGCAAAAACAATGAATATATTTACCTGCTATGCTTGCTGTTATCCTATTTTCTGTATGCTTAGAAAAATCTTTAAAGGTCATGTATCAAACCCTCAGAGGTAGATCTCATCATAATCGATTCCATCAATTCTTTCTTTCTGAGAGAAGCCACGAGCCACAAATTTGGATTTGAATTTTTCAACATTGCCATCTGTTGCATGCTTTATTTTGTAAATCCATTCAGAGGTTACTACTGCTTTGCCTTGAGGTATTTCTACAAACAAAATGACCAAGTGAGAGGTAAGTCAAAAATATTGCTCAGAGAGGTCCCTCTAGTATCCGATAAATTGGATACAAGACTACTGAAAACCATGAAGCTGGATGGATATCTTGTAGCTTTACTGACTCTAATATATGTGGGTCACCAAATACTTCAGATCCAGGACCAGTGCCACTCTTGATCAACTCTCTAATTTTCTCAAGTATTTGTTTACGTTTGTGTTGTAGCTTAGATTCATAATATTCAAAAAGAATTTCTAGTTTACCATGAGTCAAATCTTTTGTCCATGTGATGCAAGAATTTTTTCTATCATGGGAAGAAAAATTAGAATTATCCATTGTGCTTGAACGGACTGGTGCACCATTCTCCTTTGCTGCAGAAGGTTTTGGTAGAAGAGCTCTTAGAGTGTCAATATGAAGGTTTTCGTACTGAGGAAGGTGGAAATATTTAGCACTTTCCATTTCTTCATTCTTTTCCTGCCATGCAGAGCTCTTTGCACCTTCAGAACATGATTGAGAAGTATCTGAAAAATGGAATAACCGTATCCCTAATAGAGAAGGTACAAAGTAGGCTTGAAATAAATTCGTGTTCAATACCAAACCTCTTGGAGCATTGAAAGTCCTCGACTGTTACTTCCAACCCATAGTTACTAGGTTGTTCAAACCAATTCCAAATGTTCTTAAGTGGAATGTCAACAATCTCACATCTGCATGCCAAATTAGTACCCCCGCGATTCCTAGAATGCTTTCCACACCTATATATACAAGGGATTGGCTCAATAACATGAGAGACAGAATAAAGAACTTTCTCAAACTTTGCAAGCGGACTGCCAATTGCGTGTGCAATAGTTTCTGAAGCTACTTGATATTGAAGTGAATATCTAATTGTTGGAATAATGTAGAAATTAGTATCTACTTAACTAAGTGGTTGTGGGTTGTTGTGTGCCTGTCCAATTTAGGGTTTTCTGGTGGTTTCAGATCCACCTTTGTAGGAGGTTAGTTCAAGGTTGTTTTGAACACCTTGTGATATATATATGTAATTTATTTACATCAATTAACACAGATTATGTGAGTGTAGACTCACGTGTGATGTGCCCTTGTGGCCTCACTGTTATTGATTTTAATTTGGTATCAGAGCCATGAGGGAGCTGTGAGAAGTCGTCGCCTGCCACTACCGCAAGCGTAGCTGTTCGCTGGTGCTGATGTGAGGACGCATTGAGTGTCTCCTTGGCTGTTTGTTGCAGAGCAGGTTGATAACTGCGTGAGGAAAGCTGGAAGGAGCCGTCGCTGCCCGATTTAGTGAAAGAGCCATTCTGTGTGCTCGTGTGTGTTGTGCACATTGGTGGAGTTGTCTGCTTACGTATTGACTGCGTGCAACTGTTAGCTATCTGTGAAATTGTTGGCGCTGTGGAATATACAGTTGCGTGCTACTGGAGTATTGTCGAGTAGTGGAGAGTCGCCACGGACTGCTTGAGAAGAGAACACGTGCATATACAGAAAGAGTGTTAGACCTGGTGTAATTCTTTGTTGTTGCTTGGAGTTTGTACTTAAGTGTGAGCTGCTGCGTGTAGCGTGGAACCGAGTAGACAATTCTGCATATATCTGGCGTTGAGATTGCGGGTTGCACTGGCCGTGAGAGACGTCGCTAGATCGATCCACAAACTAGATGAAGGGATGCGATGGATGGATGCTCTTGAAGTATGATTGATACTCAATTCTGTGAGGGTTGAGAACCCTTCTTATGACTGTTATTTATGTCAGATGGTGTGTGTGGAAGCTGGGATTTCTTGTAAGATGAGGAATCGAAGTTTGTTCGTTGTTGTTGTCAATCTTTATTCAATTTGGACACGAGTTTGATGCTAGAACTTGCAAGTGTTTTTGGTGAGGTGGAGATTGTTGTTTAATTTCTCTACGCTGAAGTGTAGAGGTGGATATCGCTGCTCTTAGGTGAATTCTTGTATGTTGCTTGTGGAATTGAAATTGTGGTGTGACGGTAGCACCATTGCCAATTACTTTGTTTCTCAGCTCAGAATCGCTAAGGTAGAGGTGTGAGAAAAATCTTTGATGGAGGCAGAGCCATGAATGAATCCAGTAGAAGATGACGCTGTAATGGGTAAGCAAAGGAGAATTAAACAACTCCGGAGAGAGCTGAAACACATGCGAAGGAAGAATCAACAAGAGGAAATATATTTTGCAGGTAAATATAAAGTGTCTTCAACAGTAGCCGAGGAACTCATACCTGATGGAGACCAGGATCAGATTGCGGATCTAGAGAAGACTGATGAAGATGAAGAAATCAATGCAATATTGAAAAGGTTAATGCCAGTTTTACCATCATTTTCAGGTAAAAATTTTGATCTTTGGAAAATGAAAATGGAAGGTTTACTTAGGATCAGTAGATTTATGGGAATTTGTTCAAAATGGTTATGAAGATCCTACTGAGAAGAGAAGAGATAAATTAACATTATATATTGTTAGTTCAACATTGAATAATGACATCCTGTCTGCTATGTTATGTGAATTTGGTGAAATAGAAAATGCAAAAATGTTTTGGGATAATCTAGAGATGAAGTTTAGTGTGAGGGGGAGAAAGATAGCTAAAGACGAAATTAATCAAGTCATTGTTGTTGAAAATGGTGAGTGTATTGACAGTCTTATAACTGAAATAAAGACTGAAAATGATTGCATTGAAATCGCAATGATTGATGATGAAAGTGTGTATGTAGCTCATTGTGATAATGAGAATGAAAACCTTGTGGAGGAAGATCTCTTTGAAGGAGAGACATATGAAGTCAGATTTGATGAAGACAATTCATTTAATGAAAAGTGGTCAAAATTGATGCATGAGAAACATCTTATTGAGGAGTTGTTGTTTGGTGAGAAGAATGGTCCACTTGCATACACAAATCAAGTGGAAGACAACTTTACTGTTGCAGAGAAGGAAGAGAAGGAAGATGAACAGGAGAGAAATCAGAAAGCTTTCTTAGAAGAGCAAAATGAAATGAGCAAAAATTATATTGATACTCTAATGAATGTTTTTGAGTGTGCAGGGTTTGCTAAGGAAGAATGTGATGTGAAAGCCTTATTATATCGTTGTTATTGAAAATATTCGGCAATGTTTTCTTGGGATGCATATTAAAAACATAGCTCTACATTTTCTTCTTCGTCTTCGTTGAATCTCTCATAATTATCAGATGAAGGAGATCGCCTCTGGGAAAATCTCCTAGGGTTTTTTGTTGGAGCATATCACGATCGTTTTCACATGAGAGATAAAAGGATACATATGTTGTTGATTTCTATTGCAAAGAAGAGCAGGTGTGTGAGAGATCTGGGAGAGTTGGTGAACCACTAGATCATAGAGTTCAAAATACTTGTGCAATAAGAGATCTGAGAGGCGTGAGTTCTGAATCTCCACGCGGACTCAACAGAGATATACTCGGCTCCTTTGGAATCGTAAGAGAGGCCTTCAACAAAGCAAAAAGGGCTATGAAGCAGAAAAAAGTCAAGATGAAGCCCGTAGTAAAGCAAGCTCAAGTGAAAAATTGAAGCCATGACAATGATGAAGATATGACCACAAAGATATTTAGATAAGTAGTCATTAAGGGAGAGTGTTGGAATATATAATTCCTACTTATCTAATATGATGTATTAAGAAGTAGAGTCAATCTCTATGTGAGTTGTGTGATCCTATTATTAAGAGGTTGTTAGAGAGTTGGATTTGTGAGATCCTTGTTTGGTGTGTGGTTGAGATATTCTCTCAACCTCTCTAGTTATCTTTAGAATAAGTTAGATATGATAATAACCTGTACACTCTATATAATAGAGTCCATTGTATTGATATTGTAAGCAATTAAATATGTGTTCATATCACTCTACTCTCCTATATATACAAGGGATTGGCTCAATAACAGGAGAGACAAAATAAAGAACTTTCTCAAACTTTGCAAGCGGACTGCCAATTGCATGTGCAATAGTTTCTGAAGCTACTTCATACTGAAGTGAATATCTAATAGACTTTAAAATGACTTGAGCCTTCTTCTTGAACTCCACATTAGGGGAGGATTCCTCAGAGACACTCTCAGATGAGCATTTGCAAGAGATCCCATTAATGCGATCATTTTCCTCTGCATTTATCCCTTGTGTGCCATACATAACCCTTCTAGTGGGAAACACATTTTCTGGAACTTCTGATTCTACTTTGTTAGAGGTACTAACTCTCGCCATTCTTGCATTTTTTTTTATTGCAACATAAATGTTCTGTTCTGAAACATATTGTGAGGTGCAATGCTGTTCAATACTGTTTTCATGAAATACTTTCATCTCTGAATTCTCAGTTTTTCTTTCTTTATGAAATCTACACTCAAATATCTCTCATCAAGTAGACATTTAACTTCTGAAATATTCACAGTGGATGCTATTTCATTGTCCTGATCCTTGGTATGCAACACTTGTTGATCTCCAGAATATGATGTGCTTGGCAAGGAAGGCCTCTGGATTAATGTGCCTTGAATTGATCAGGTAGATCTTCTGGAAGAAAATTTCTCTCTAGATAAATGCAATAAGTTTGAATGTCTATGCGGTGTGGAAGGAGCAGAACTTGATCTGCATTTGTCACCTTGATTAGCATTAGGTATTTTGGCTTTTCGATGTGAAATGTACTGAATATTGCTGCCACCATAAAGGAATCTTTTGGGATGGTCAGTTTGTTGTGAAACATTTAACACTCCCTCTTGATTATAGGAAGCTATGTGACCATGGTAATTGGGGTGTTTTAGATAAGTCTTGGACTCCCTTATCCTCTGCTCCCTGTGGTTAGACTCACAACTGCTATTTTCCTGTGAACATGTATATGGATATGGTTACTGGCTTCTAGCTCATGTATATGATCAACACCAATGTTCTTTTCTATCTTTTTCCAAATAGAATAGTTGTTTTCCTTTCCAACCCTACTTTGTGTATTTACAATACCAGAGCTATTGGTGCTGAAAGTTGAGGAGCTTCCCAACCTAAAGGTATTTCTAGCTGCTTTCTTGCCTCCAACAACTTGCACTTTCTTATTGCTTGAGTCACCTTATACTAGGATATTAAAGACCCTATCCTTCCAAGCATTGAAGTTTGAAGCCCCTTCAAGCCTATCATCTGCTTTGATTGGAGATGAAGCCATACTGAAAACAAGATCTGATGTAAAACAAGATTATTGTTGATATGCAAAACAAACCCTTAAGTGTGGATCTACGCAGGCGTAAAAGTCTGCCACAATTGAGCTCTTTTCACCCCCTAAGCTCCGATACCATGTTAGAATTTTAAGGGCAAACTAGAAACAAAAATATCGTTTTAATTTTGTTTACTACTGTAGTTTTGGATCAACAATATAATCACAAATTTTGATGTAAAACCAATAATAGAAATAATACAATGGATATGAACATTACCTTAGCAAAAACAAAGAACATATTTACTTGATGTGCTTGTTGTTGACCTCTTTTCTGTATGCTCAGAAAAAAGCTTTAAGGGTTATGGATCAAACCCTCAAGGGTAGATCTCATCATGATCTTGTGAACAATTTTTCCAAGAAGAACTTTAGGGAAATATCCGAAAAACAACCAACATACCAATCAACAAGTACAAGGTTGAAAGAAGGACACCATTGTCCAAAAAGGAATCCATTAACAACCTTAAAAAAAACTGTCCAAAACAAAACTGCTATAGTAATAACAATAGTTAGAGGGTTGTCTGACAAACCCTATTAAGGGAAACAAACATAGGTCATCATAGAAGGAACAAAGGCAACATATAGGTGGCACTAGTAAAGGGACAACAACAACAAATAGGTGCACCAATAGTGAGACAATAGCAACATATAGCAAGGAGACACCAACAACACATGTATAGGTGAAAGTACCAGCAAGGAGACAATGATAGGATGGAAAAAATACCCTTAGGGGTCGATGACAACAATAGATAAGAAGGATAAACCCTCGATGGATACCCCAAGTAAAAACATGGATCAAAAGGAGGGCCACACCACTTATGATGACCAAAACAGGGGAGATGCAATACTATACCAACAAGAGAATGATCAAGGAGGGAGCCACACCAATATACCAGTAAGATAAAAGATCCAAGGAGAGGGCCGCACTCTATACCAGCAAGAGAATGATCAAGGAGGGAGCCGCACCATTTTACCAGTAAGAGAAAGGATCCAAGGAGAGGGCCACACCCTATACCAACAAGAGAAGGGATCCAAGGAGAGGGGCACACCCTATGTCAGCAAGAGAAAGGATCCAAGGAGAGGGATACACCTTATACCAACAAGAGAAAGGATCCAAGGAGAGGGCCACACCCTATACTAGACTGAACAAGAAGGAGCTGCAACAAAACCTCAGACCAAGACTCGATTTGGAGGAAAGAAGAATGAGTAAGAGAGTGAGGGGAGAGGTCTCTCTTTTATAGTTTAGGTGGGTAGGTCGGGGTTTGTAAATTAGCCCTAATTTTAGGGTTAGATTAAAACTCAACAATTAAACAAATTAAACAATTAATATTTTAATCATAAAATATTAAATGTTAATTAGAATAATCAACAAGTCAAAATCAAGGCAGATAACAAAGAACCA
>SNQJ01S0050072.1:0-20885 GCA_010110895.2 Picea sitchensis | reverse complement strand
GTTGGTATAAGGTGTATCCCTTTCCTTGGATCCTTTCTCTTGCTGATATAGGGTGTGTCCCTCTCCTTGGATCCCTTCTTTTGCTGGAATAAGGTGCGACCCTCTCCTTGGATCCTTTCTCTCACTGGTAAAATGGTGTGGTTCCCTCCTTGATCATTCTCTTGCTGGTATAGGGTGCGGCCCTCTCCTTGGATCTTTTATCTTACTGGTATATTGGTGTGGCTCCCTCCTTGATCATTCTCTTGTTGGTATAGTATTGTGTCTCCCTTGTTTTGGTCCATCGAGAGTTTATCCTTCTTATCTATTGTTGTCGTCGACCCCTAAGGGTATTTTTTCCATCCTGTCATTGTCTCCTTGCTGGTACTTTCACCTATACATGTGTTGTCGGTGTCTCCTTGCTATATGTTGCTATTGTCTCACTATTGGTGCACCTATTTGTTGTTGTTGTCCCTTTACTAGTGCCACCTATATGGTGCCTTTGTTCCTTCTATGATGACCTGTGTTTGTTGCCCTTAATAGGGTTTGTCAGGCAGCCCTCTAACTGTTGTTATTACTATAGCAGTTTTGTTTTGGACAGTTTTTTTTAAGGTTGTTAGTGGATTCCTTTTTGGACAATGGTGTCCTTGTTTCAACCTTGTACTTGTCGATTGGTATGCTGGTTGTTTTTCTGATATTTCCCTAAAGTTCTTCTTGGAAAAATTGTTCACAAGATCATGATGAGATCTACCCCTGAGGGTTTGATCCATGACCCTTAAAGCTTTTTTCTGAGCATACAGAAAAGAGAGCAACAACAAGCACATCAAGTAAATATGTTCTTTGTTTTTGCTAAAGTAATGTTCAGATCCATTGTATTATTTATGTTATTGGTTTTACATCAAAATTTGTGAATATATTGTTGATCCAAAACTACAGTAGTAAACAAAATTAAAAGGATATTTTTGTTTCTAGTTTGCCCTTAAAATTCTAACATGGTATCAGAGCTTAGGGGGTGAAAAGAGCTCAATTGTGGCAGACTTTTACGCCTACGTAGATCCACAGTTAAGGGTTTGTTTTGCATATCAACAATAATCTTGTTTTACATCAGATCTTGTTTTCAGTATGGCTTCATCTCCAGTCAAAGCAGATGATAGGCTTGAAGGGCCTTCAAACTTCAATGCTTGGAAGGCTAGGGTCTTTAATATCCTAGTATAAGGTGACTCAAGCAATAAGAAAGTGCAAGTTGTTGGAGGCAAGAAAGCAGCTAGAAATACCTTTAGGTTGGGAAGCTCCTCAACTTCCAGCACCAATAGCTCTGGTATTGTAAATACACAAAGTAGGGTTGGAAAGGAAAACAACTATCCCATTTGGAAAAAGATAGAAAAGAACATTAGTGTTGATCATATACATGAGCAAGAAGCCAGTAACCATATCCAGATACATGTTCAAAGGAAAATAGCAGTTGTGAGTCTAACCACAGGGAGCAGAGGATAAGGGAGTCCAAGACTTATCTAAAACACCCCAATTACCAGGGTCACATAGCTTCCTATAATCAAGAGGGAGTGTTAAATGTTTCACAACAAACTGACCATCCCAAAAGCTTCCTTTATGGTGGCAGCAATATTCAGTACATTTCACATCGAAAAGCCAAAATACCTAATGCTAATCAAGGTGACAAATGCAGATCAAGCTCTGCTCCTTCCACACCGCATAGACATTCAGACTTATTGCATTTATCTAGAGAGAACTTTTCTTCCAGAAGATCTACCTCATCAATTCAAGGCACATTAATCCAGAGGCCTTCCTTGTCAAGCACATCATATTCTGGAGATCAACAAGTGTTGCGTACCAAGGATCAGGACAATGAAATAGCATCCACTGTGAATATTTCAGAAGTTAAATGTCTACTTGATGAGAGATATTTGAGTGCAGATTTCATAAAGCAAGAAAATCTGAGAATTCAGAGACGAAAGTATTTGATGAAAATAGTATTGAACAGCATTGCACCTCACAATATGTTTCAGAACAGAACATTTATGTTGCAATAAAAAAAATGCAGGAATGGCGAGAGTTAGTACCTCTAACAAAGTAGAATCAGAAGTTCCAGAAAATGTGTTTCCCACTAGAAGGGTTATGGATGGCACACAAGGGATAAATGGGATAAATGCAGAGGAAAATGATCGCATTAATGGGGTCTCTTGCAAATGCTCATCTGAGAGTGTCTCTGAGGAATCCTCCCCTGATGTGGAGTTCAAGAAGAAGGCTCAAGTCATTTTAAAGTCTATTAGATATTCATATCAGTATCAAGTAGCTTCAGAAACTATTGCACACTCAATTGGCAGTCCGCTTGCAAAGTTTGAGAAAGTTCTTTATTCTGTCTCTCCTGTTATTGAGCCAATCCCTTGTATATATAGGTGTGGAAAGCATTCTAGGAATCACGGGGGTACTAATTTGGCATGCAGACGTGAGATTGTTGACATTCCACTTAAGAACATTTGGAATTGGTTTGAACAACCTAGTAACTATGGGTTGGAAGTAACAGTCGAGGACTTTCAATGCTCCAAGAAGTTTGGTATTGAACACAAATTTATTTCAAGCCTACTTTGTACCTTCTCTATTAGGGATACGGTTATTCCATTTTTCAGATACTTCTCAATCATGTTCTGAAGGTGCAAAGAGCTCTGCACGGCAGGAAAAGAATAAAGAAATGGAAAGTGCTAAATATTTCCACCTTCCTCAGTACGAAAACCTTCATATTGACACTCTAAGAGCTCTTCTACCAAAACCTTCTGCAGCAAAGGAGAATGGTGCACCAGTCCGTTCAAGCACAATGGATAATTCTAATCTTTCTTCCCATGATAGAAAAAATTCTTGCATCACATGGACAAAAGATTTGACTCATGGTAAACTAGAAATTCTTTTTGAATATTATGAATCTGAGCTGCAACACAAACGTAAACAAATACTTGAGAAAATTAGAGAGTTGATCAAGAGTGGCACTGGTCCTGGATCTGAAGTATTTGGTGACCATCAGTAAAGCTACAAGATATCCATCCAGCTTCATGGTTTTCAGTAGTCTTGTATCCAATTTATCGGATACCAGAGGGACCTCTCCGAGCAGCACTTTTAACTTACCTCTCACTTGGTCATTTTGTTCGTAGAAATACCTCTGTAGTAACCTCTAAATGGATTTACAAAATAAAGCATGAAACGGATGACAATGTTGAAAAATTCAAATCCAGATTTGTGGTTCGTGGATTTTCTCAGAAAGAAGGAATCGATGGAATCGATTATGATGAGATTTACCTCTGAGGGTTTGATCCATTACCGTTAAAGATTTTTCTAAGCATACAGAAAAGAGTGTCTAATCAGAAAAGAGGACAACAACAAGCACATCAGATAAATATATTCATTGTCTTTGTTAAGATAATATTCAGATCCATTATATTATTTTTGTTATTGGTTTTACATTAAAATTTGTAAATATATAGTTAATCCAAAACTATAATAATAAATAAAATTAAAAAGGATATTTTTGTTTCTAGTTTTCCTTAAAATTCTAACAATATTACCTCCACCCTTAGCATTATTTAAACAAAAAGAAGACAAGGCATAAGGAAATAAAAGGTCCATAAGAGGATTTCGATGAGGACATGGACTAGCGACATGGTTCCACATTGGTAGTGCCGAGGTGACATGGAAGCAAGATCAGTGAATGATAGGTGGCATATGGACCCACCAACAACTCAAATGCACAAGTCCCTCTCTTTGCATAAAAAAATATCCTAAAGTCTATTATCAATGGGACGATGCCGCCACTCTTCATCCTCGGAATGCCCAAAGGTAAACTCATAGTTCTGTGACTTCCATGCATGCATGTATTTTTTCAACATGCCATAGGAGATTGTATTTACACAAAGAATGGTTCCCTTGATGACCATCATCGTGGAGGATGAACATGATATTCATAGAAGAATTATAAGTGACGATGTGTTGTACATGTAGTCCATATGGATAAATAAATGGATTTGGTGGAATTGCCCGTAGAGTTGTCTTCATAATTGTATTTAAAGGACTAATACCATGTTTGAAAAAACAAATTTATTACCACCATGCACTCACAAAAGAATTGACATGTTTCCCATTTCATAATAATATGTCATTAATTGTCAATTTCGAGAAAAAACCACACATTATATCATAAAACATAGTACATAAGTGAGGAAGCCCAAGCATTGTTGAAAAGGAAAGGCTTAGCTCAGAATAACAATAACACAAGATTCCAAGCTTGGAACATTGATCACTATTATAGTTGGCCTCTCTTGGGTTCACTGATCATATAACATGAGTAAAATGAGAAGTAACCTAACCTCATGTTGAAAGCAATTTTTTAGGCACATTGTTGAATATACTTACTACCCCATCCCTCTTATCATAGCAGGCTTTATTGCATACTCTTCTTGAACTATTGTGTCCATATGTTTGTTGCTTCCAAGAATGACACTCTAGCTTATATGTTATTTTCCCCTTCACTGTCTTCATGACATTTGTATGGGACTGCATATCAAAAACGTTTTGTACTTCCTACACTATCTAGATCCTATGCCAATACAAGTCCTTCTCTAACATGCTCATATCATTGACACACTTAGGTAGTCTTCAATTCTCATCTCATCCAATCGTTGCTCCAATTCCTTAATATTCTCTCCTTCTACTTAATAGTTTCCTACAAGTATTGATAACTTTACCAAGTACCTAATGTGATAAATTAAAATGAATCATTGCTTTGTCCCTTGAAGGTTTAATTTTTGAAGTAGTGATATCATAACTAGATGCACACATCAAGAGCCTTTGTTTGTTTGCAACTTTGACGATTTCTATTGTGATCTCCATCATACTGATATGCTCATCAAAGTTGGTCTTGATGTTGATGTTATCCCCTATATTTTGTTTTTTTCCCTCATATGTCCATTACTTCTTCTACAATGGTCTAGGCCATGTAGGTCTCTTCATACAATGTCAAGACCTTATTTTTATTTTGCTAAGATACATTCATCTGGAATCATCATGTTCAAATATTGAGAGTATATTTTTCAATCGAATCATTTTTCAATGCTTCAAATCTTGATATTGTGTTATTAAACCAAATTCAAAAATCATCACTTAAAGGAACTGCAAAGAAAGTAAATGATAACAATAGAATTTGGTTAAGGAAGATGTGAGATTTTTATTGCAAGAAGGAACGAGTACATCACAGAATATTATACCTCACTTAAGTGGCAATAGTCATGATCCAGTCTTTTCAAGGGCATACCTTGAGGTGATCCTTTTGTGGTCTCAAAAGAATTTGATAGTGTGACTTTGCTTTATCTCTCTGTGCAATAGCAGTAGCAAATGAATACCAATTAGGAAGATGATAAAATAATTGTTCAAGGCTCCTATTTATGATTGAGCAATGAATCTTCTTCGGTGGATATGGATAACAACAAATCATGATTTCCAAGGCTATGTATGACCACATATCATGATTTCCAAGGCTATGGATGATAATGCATCATGAATTCCAATGGAAATTCGTCTATCTCACAATCTCGGCAATATTGTATGTGAATAATGTTAGGGTCCCACCTAAACTCTCCTAGTTAAGAGAGTAGGTTGTTATTTAATTTATAGTGGTCATCATTATTAAATAAGGTCCACTAGGTGGTTAGAGTGTGTAATCAATAATGTAAGGTGGTCTCATTAAAGAAGGTACAACTAGGTATAAGTTAATGTAACCTCGTTCATTATGGTCCACTAAGTGGTTAGGGTTTGAAATAGACATAAATTATTTATATTGGTAGAAGCTATGTAATTAAATGCCAAGTGAATAATATTGTACTAGATATCTACTCAATTAGAGGTTTCCCCCTCGAAGATGCAAGTGAACTTGCTTCCTATTTAGAATATCAATAAATATTTTCTTATTTCTACAACTTGAATACTTTGGTTATGTTTTATTTTCTTTACACGGTTGCATTGTTGTCAACATTTCTCTGATTTCTTTATTTCAACTATCAAGGTACATCACAAGCAATATTAGATCACTTGCTTGTGCCATCACTGATCCGTAGGATCTTTTAATGACTTATGGTTGAGTTTTAATTTTGCATGCGTTAATTAACCATTTGAGAAAACTTAGTGAAAGAATGAGGAAAGAAGAGGAATTATGACAGCCATATACACATATGTAGATCTGAAATGAAATAATAAACAACAAACCATAACACGCAGATTGATAACGGAGTTCGACACAACTTTGCCTACGTCTCCGGGCCTTTTTCTCTGTGGGAGAGGCTTCTTTATTTCTGTTCAAATGCTCAAAAGTACATCGTTGCAATGCCAAATGGCTACAAGACTAATCTAGTCATGTTCTTCCAGATCTCTAGAACCCTGCAAAGAAAACAGCACGCAAAACGGACGTCCGGAGCTCCCAGAAATGATCCAACAACATCTCCTCCTCAAAAGATTCTCTACATCAAAATGGATTTTTCTTGGCTTCCCTTCCGTATAAATTTACTCTGACTGCTCCAATGGCTTCAAAGCATCCAAAAACCCCTGTCTGGGCTCTTTCGGCACCTCAATCGGTCGAAAAACGAAGAAGTTAGGCCTCCTGGAAGTTTTCCCCTTCAAGCTTGCTGTCACAGGTTCTACAAAACGCACCCTTCTCCATTGAACCTGGCTCACACGCAATAAGTAGCGTGAAAACCCAGCACCAGGTGCAACCGCGCCAACGGTGCGCCAGCCCCTAACCGCCTAGCACCTGGGCGTATGAAGGTCATGAGATCGTTCGCGTTAGCAAAAAGGCTTAAACGGTTACAACGGTTNCACAAAGGTATATGACCAAGGGCTATGTTAAAACCCCGCGCGCCAACCGTTACAACCACATACACTCTATTATAACCGCGCGCATATATATAATATGGTCATATGTGTTATAACAAAACCACGGGCCATAAACCAAAAACCACGTGCTTTTACATTGTGGTTATATATATAAACCAGAAATGGGCTCCGTATTCAACACCAATTCCTGCGCAAACAAATATGGCATGGCCATATGTATAACACAATGAAACCTCGGGTCGAGGCTAAGCCCTGGCCCGACCCCCCGTCGAATCAAAGGTTAAATCAATTCAAATATTTTACAATACACATAGCTATCAAGAAACAACGTGTGGCGTGATGGTTGGTCGGACTTTGTTAAAGCGTAGCCTCTGTGGGAGGTCCGGGGGTCGAACCCCACGGACTCCAATAAAATTTTACAAACCAAAAAACAAAATAAAGGGGGTGCCACGTGGCAGCCCATGATTGGGCCACGTGGCACCCAATCATTGACCAGAAAACTGCCACGTGTCAGACTACCATTCGTCCAACTGTCAACCACATCAACTCTGCCACGTTTAACTGATAATTGTTGACAGGAAGCGCCGATGTCGGACTACATTAGTCAGCTGTCGGCCCATCAGCTGTCGCCACGTTAAGCGTCGCGGATGTCACGACCACGCCAAATCAGCCTGCTGGTATCATTGACTTTTGACGATTGACCTGTTGACTCTTTACTGGCGGAGCAGATCAGCGCGATAACTTTCGCATATGGAGTTTGTTTGACAAAGTAAATATATCGGCGGAATCCGGGGAAGGCGAGGCCGAGCAATGATACCGAGGTTTTCATTCCGATCACTTTCATTTTTTTATCATTTTCATAACCTGTCGCGAATACGGATCCGTTTTCGGATCACAACTCCCCACAATAGACCTTTTGGTCCCCAAAAAGACCTTTTGGTCCAGATCAACAAACCGGAATAGGCCACTCGGTTTATCTCATCTCACGGGCTTCTGTCGTAATACCTATCTCATCAAGATCAGCTGTAACACAATCATGACAAGCCGGTATATTGCCATTAGCCATTTGAACCTCGTTACATCTTACAGAGCCACTATCATCCATGTAGAAACATTGCTAATGGCTGACATCCGAAAAGGCGTACCAGATATGAACTAATATACTTTGAATATGCACGACATGACTATCTTAGAAGCAACTTATGATTGATTTTCCATTTCAGCAACCATATTTTGATTTCTTGCTTAAGATCCCGATTACTTCGACGACAATTGGTTGTTGCATGCTTGCTGCATTAATTAATTGTTTCCTTGTTTGAATTTTTTTATTTTCCTTTACATGATGAGCTTGAACCACATAATCATGACCTTTTTTTAGTGAATTGATATTGATTTTTTGTCGTGTAGAAGATTGCCTTTTGATCAAATAAGTATGGACTACTAAGATCATTCCACATTCTCCTAATGACACAACATCACAAGTTACCTCGTCCACATACTTATATGAAATTGGAAATTTGATTGTGCATTGTTTTGTTATGTGCCATTTGATGATTGCTTACCCATTTAATTGTACTAAGGCTTATGATGAGTTTGTGTTTTAACCCCAGTTATATGATTCTTCTAAAAGTTAGATTAGATTTATGGATCAATAGATTAATGTATCTATCTTGGTGTGTCGCATTATTACTCTTAAATGAAATAACTTTCTTCTACAATCAATCTCTCACCAAATTTACCTGTCATACAAACCAATGAAATCTTTGACTCATCACAGATCGATCCCAAGTCTAAGGTTTTGATATCGTTACCCTTTGTTTGCCTCCCTTTTTTCTCTTTGAACCACTTTGGCCTCTTCTTCGGATCCTGGCGCTAACATCTATCCTCATCATGCCCTCTTTCTGCAATGCTTGCAAGAGGGCTCACTTCCTTCTTTGTTATACATTTGCATTCTTGCCATTACCATGCCTTTTCCTCTTGTCCTCTTTTCTTGAATATGATTCCCCTAATACACCAAATCCTGTTTTCATTTCTTCAATTCATTTTTTCTTGAACATAAACCTCATCAGGTTAGTGGGTCCAAACATACAACTTGATGTTTCCTGGCTCATGAGCAAACCTCCTATATATACTTCATAAAGGTTTCTTGTGTTTGCAAAATGAATGTCTAACATTAATGCTGCCATTTTTCTAAATCCATCAGTGTATTCTGCATTGTTTGTCATTTTCTTAGTTTTAAAGGTGCCATTCAATTATTGCTTTTCTTTACCTGTGAAAGGATAGAATTGTTTCTAAGTGAGAATGAAATCCTTCTATGATGGAAATACATTACCCACATTTGTGTTCCTTTTTGCAACTTACTCTGCCACGGATCAGAGTTATGCATGAGTCCTCAAGGTATAGCTTGATTGTGGCCTCATCCTCGATCTGTTACACACTACAGTATACCTCCATGCGCACGATCCTAGTTATCAATTTTTACTGCATTTACTTCACCCCATCATATATGGGCAACTCAGAATTTAAATAAGAAGTTTTAACAATGGCATTTCATATTTATTCTTATAAACATTTTTCCTTTCCACTGAATTTAGAACTTGAACTTGAAGAAGCAGAAGGAGAAGAAGGAGGTGTTGATGGAAGTGGAAGGAGGAATTTGAGATGGTCTCTTCTCTTCACTTTTTTCCCGCTGAAGAATCACCCAAGAATTGAGTGGCTTAGTTCCCAGTAATCTTCATACAAAACTTTCCCCATCTCCGACATAGCAAAGGGAATGTTTTTATGAATTCTTTCTCATCTTGAGAATCCCTTCTTCCAATGCCATCTTCTAAGTTTGAGATGTCCTCTTTCTCATCCCAATAAGCGTTCTACTTATTTCGCCTTCACCGCAGCCTTAGCTTTCACTGGTTAACCCATGCAAAACTCAAATCCAAGCGTCAGCTGGCACAAAATTACCACGCCCAGTCGTGGATCTTTTAATGTTTTTCTCAGTTGAGTTTTTTTTCATGTGTTAATTAACCATTTTGAGAAAACTTAGTGAAAGATAGCAAGGGGAAAAGAAGGAATTATGACGTATATACACATGTCTAGATCTGAAATGAAAGAATAAAGCCAAATACTTGGCATGGTACGAATAGCGGAGTTAGGCACAACTTTACCTAAGATCATAAGACCTCTCTGTGGGAGGAAACTACTTTATTTGCTCATTTCAAATGCTAAAAATTACATTCGTTCCATTCAAGATGGCTACAAGACTAATCTAATTCGAAATATTCTTCCAGATCTCCTAGAACCACCTTGAAAAGCGACCATAATGGACATCGAGCTCGAAATGATCAAATCTCCTCCTCAAGATCTTATCGCATCAAAATGGATTTCTTGGTTTCTCTTCATAGCTCTACTCTGAAGCTACTCAATGGATTAAGACATCCAAAAACCCTATAAGGCTCTTTAGAGCACCTCAATCGGTCGAAAAGATAGAAAGTTAGGCCTGTTGGAAGTTTTCCCGCTTCAAGCTTCATCCACGGAGTTCTATAAAGCGCCTTCTCAGACACAGCTCCACCCATAATGAGTACCATGAAAACCGGCGCCGGGCTTATGCGCCAATGGTGCCAAATCATTAGAACGATTTAAGAAGGCGTGACCCTAACCGCCCTAACACAAGTATGAAAGGTCCATGAATCGTTCGCTGCGTTAGCAAAAACTAAGCAGTTGTGGTTTCGTCCCCATTCTGGCCAAGATCACATGGCACAAGGTATGGCCAGGGCTATGTTAAGAGCCGGAGTGCTAGCCAGGTTACAACCATATCGTTATAAGCAGCGCCGCCATATAATATGGTCGCTTGTAATGATATAGCAAAACCAAGACTATAAACCAAAAACCATGCGTTTTTAGATTGTGGTTATATATATAAACCAGAACCGGGCTCCGTATTCAACACCGATTCCCACACAAACAAATATGGCATGGCCATATGTATAAAACAATGAAACCTCGAATTCGAGGCTAAGCCTGGCGGGCAAATCGAATCAAAAGTTCAATCAATTCGATATTTTACAATACGCAGCTATCAAAACAATGTGGCCAAGTGATGGTTAGAGTGGGACTTTGTTAAAATTAACCATGCATTGCCATGATCCAAGAGGTGAACCCCACCGCGGACTCAATAAACTTTCATTAAAAACTACGAAAATAAAGGTGCCATGCCATGATTGAACTGCGTGGCACCCAATCGGCTGACGAGAAAAGCCTGCGATGATTTACCATTAATCCCAGCCATCAACCATCAGCTCACGCCGCGTCGAATCTGGATAATATTCCTGCCACATCAGCGTACGGATGTCTGACCCACCGCCCGCGTTAACTGCCAGATGTCATCGTTGACTTTTGACCGGTTGTGCTGACTTTTTGTTTTGGGAAGCCAATGAGCATTGATAACTTCGCCTCTGAGTCCGTTTGACGAAGTAAATATGCCACCGGAATCAAGAAAAGTGGAAATGGGCCACAGTAGCACTGGGTTGTTCGCGTTCCAGGCACTTTCATTTGAGCATTTTCTAAAGCACATGGGAATACGGATCGTTCGGATCAATCACACACCTAGTTTCTCAATAAAAAAATTTAGACTAGAGGAACATGTTTGATGTCTTTAAACCTAAATTGCATGAAACATGGAAACGTCTAGAAGTTTCTGAAATGGGGACATCTGGAAACACAAACCCCCAAAATGGGTACATTAGGGGAAACACGATATACACACACACACACACAAACACACACACACACACATGTTTTTTTATGCCGTTATCTTTTAAAGTAAAAGAACAATCTGAGATAAATGACATTTTAGAACAAAAACCATGTTTATATTACCATGAAAGGACATGTGCCACACAATTGTAGATATTTCCTTGCATGGGGACACTTGGATACAACCATGGAATGAGATCATTGGACTAACATCTTGTTAGAGGGTGCACCATCCTAGAGGAGAGGGCATTAAACCCTAGGAGAATCATTCCTCGAAGGAGTTTCATCATGGGGGTTGGATAATCCCTAGTATGACACTTGTACATCATTGTATTGAAGAGACCAATGTTATCAGAACTAGAGCCGAATCAACCCAAAATGTTAACTTGATGGACATCAAGGTACATATAAGTTACTTCTTGATTAAATGCAGGTTCATACCCTCATACATGCAGCTGAATCTAATGCGACGTTATTATCACGGCGATCTTAAAATCACGAAACCTTTAAATCTTGAATTTTGAATGGGACCTAAAATTCTACTTTCTCCCATATGAATTCCAATGAGGTCGGAACCACTCAAACCAAAAAAAATCGTTGACTTGACTATAAATGCGAACTAAATTACTGACCAATTTTTTTGTCAAAACAAAATATCATCTGATTTGAAACCTAAACTAAAAAATTTTCATTGCAATTGTTTTATTTGTATGGATGAAACACCTTGGAAAACGTCATCGGTCGTACTGCCCATTGTTTCTAAATTGATAAATGATGTACAGTACGATCAACGATGTTTCCAAGGTGTTTCAACGTTTCGTGGAGTTTATAGCATGTGTATGGCACCTAGGGGAGTTGTTTCGGCAACTTTAAACCTGAAGTTTGTCTTTTAGCAGTAAAACTATGGTTTAGGAAGCATCGTGTAAGGAAGTACATGTAGGATCCACGTGGTTGATTCCCTTATGCACATGGTTGAGGTACATTAAAGGATCTCTATATGTACTCGATCACTACATACCCTTGGGTATGTGGACCCCAATTACATGAAAGCATCCTTAAATAATTTGTCAACCACTTTGTCATTATATTACATCAAGCATACCATTTGAGAAGATCATTCTCACATTCCAAGGAATATGGTAGTATGGATAAGGGTACAATATATCCTCCTTAGTTAGTATTGCAAAAGACTAGTCACTTACTATTGTTGGAAGCCAGCCAGGTATATCAAAGAAGAGATATGGCCCTTGACACCCCATTTAATATGAAAGAGACCCTACAAACCCTGCCCTTGCATCACATATGTGAAATTCTTACATAACTTGGAATATAAGGAATTTGAAAATTCTATTAATACAGTAATACTCGGGTAGGAGTAAAATACTTTAGCAAGGAAAAAAAAAAGGTCCAAGTTGGCTTAAACCATTGTAGGATACCTATCTCAAAATAAGCCTCTTGTGAAGCTAATGGCATTGACTGTCTTGGGTATACATTTTGATGGATGTCACATGGAGGCCCAGATCTGAACAAAACCATTACCCAATTGGACTATATGTTGGGTAACAAACACCCAAAATGGCATAAAAATAGAAAGATAAAGTAATTCCATGCCTTGAGAATTAGATAGAAAATGAATGAGAGTCCTGAGGAAACCTCCTTTTATAATATAAAAATGCACAAGATGAGATGATACTAAAACTAAGTCCTACTGGTATATATAAGATACAAGGTGCAATTACAACTAGAGGTATAGCCCGACCAATAGATGACACTAACATAACAATGGGAAATGTAATAACTCAATATCTGGGGCTTGGATGTGTGATTTATGAGGAACAATTTCAATCTTTTGTAACACCTTATAGGGTCCATAGTACTTGGGTGTTAATTTATTATCCTTACTTTTTTTCTTGAGGGACACTTGTTTATATAGTTTGGCTTGTCTCATAAATGCAATCCCCAGCAAAATTCTCTTTCACTCTGATGTTGATATACCAATTGTTTCCATCTTATTTTGTGTTTGTGGCCAAATTATCTTTCGATAGTTGGAGAATTTCTTTTTGGTGCTCTATGTGGTTCTCCACTTTGCTTGAACCTTCACTTTCCCTCTCAAATGTGATGTGATGGATGGAGATGATATCCATAAAAGTGCCTTAAATGGGGATATTTTTTGTGAAATATGGAAGGATGTGTTGTATCACCATTCTACCAAGGAAACATAAGCCCCATTTTGTATATTTATCATATACAAAACAACAAGATACCTTTATAGACATTTATTAACAATCTCAATTTTCCCATCGGATTGCGGGTAGTAAGATGAGATTTGAGACAATTGAGTACCCAAACAAGAAAATAATTCAATCGAAAAAAATTCCAGTGAAAATTGTATCTATGTCACTTAAAATGATCTTAGGGATTACATGTAGCTTCTAGTTCTTACATGGAATCTTGTAGCTATTATGCTAAAATGAGAAAGAGGGAAAATGGGCATACTTTGTCAACCAATCCACTACTACCATGATGACTATATTTCCTTCATGCCGGGTAGGTCTGCAATAAAATCCATTGAAACCTCTTTCCAACATTGACTTGGAATGGCTTGTGGTTGTATGGGAATACAAGGTCTTGATTGTCTCACCCTTATTCTGTTGGAAAACTAAATATTCAACCCTGAGAATTTTGAACATCAGATTTGAATGCCTTCCCAGAAAAATGCTTCTTGATCCTATGGCAAGTTTTTAGGAAACCTAAATGTCCTCCTATAGGAGAAGCTGTGCAATTCAAAGGACCTTTTGTTTTGAGTTGGGAATTCTTACATAAATATAAACAATCCAAATACCACAGTGAATCATTCTTCAACACAAATTTATCTAATGCACTTGGGTCGTGTTATCACAAATTTCCACCATCCAGTTGAGTTGATAATGGTGTTAGGACCTTGATAAAGAAATAAGCTAATTAAAAGATAATGGCCCCAAATTGTCACTGGCCAAACCCCTCTCTATTTAGGTTAATGCTTTCTAGCCTCTGGGGGGATTCCCTAGGCACACTAAATCACCTTGTTGTTGTCTTTAAGTCTAATTTATGCGTATGAAACCTACAAAACAACAAGTTGTCTTGGGCCGATTGTGTGAGCGTGAACAATGAGGAAAGTGATATTTAGCAGCTTGGTGAGGAACCCTCACAGGGTTATCACAATAATATTAGACTAGAAAAAGAAGAGGAAATTCAAAATATCGGAAATAATCACAATAAATAGTTCAGAAAATGACAAATCAGATCACAATTTTACCACAGTATCGCCAATAAGAGAAGTTTGAAGACAAAAGACACACTTCTTTATTGATCAATCTTACAAGAGATTTGATTTAAGCCACATGGTAAACACAATCAGTGCAATGGCCATTTCGGAGAAAATCCGCGAGACTATAGAGAGAGAGAAGAATGAGAGAGACACTATGTTGTTGCTACAAGAGCCAAATAGAATAACCAATGTCAAGCGTATTATATAGCACAATGAGAGTGCATATCCCAAGGGAGAGGAAGAGGACGCATGGGTGGCTAAAATGGAGGCTAAGCACATGAGGGAGAGATAATGTGAGGGAGTGTGAGATGGTGAGTGTATGTGAGAGTTTGTATGAAGGTTATATGTGCACAAGAGAGGACAATGCACCCTAAAACTTGGGATGGCGCACTTGAGGAAGAAAGGGAGGAGTAATGAATGATAATGAATGTGAATTGGCTTTATGGAGTGAATGAAACACATGAGGCCAAATTTATTTTTCTAATGCATGTATTTTTCTAAATTTCACAAAACCTTAGGTGAGTTATGGCTAAGAGGAAATTAGCCCTATTTTTTAGGGAATTTCTAATTTTAGAAAATATGGTTTTAAACTCAACTAGAAGTGAATTTTAAGCAAGGATGATTTTAAGGATGGAAATTTATTTTAAAATCGCTAGAAACCTTAAATGAATCTTATATCAGCCTAACTATACCAACTATAAATGTTTTATGATATTTTTATAAAAATATTCGATTCTAAGGATTTTATATAGTTTTTATAAAAATTTTGTGATTTTAAAGGTAAAATAATTTTATCCTATAGAATGGAGAGTAGAATCATTTTTAAAATATAAATGAATCTTGTTTTGGAAAAACCATGGAAGAATAGCCCATGAGATAAATTTATCCCCTAAAATAATCCATGAATTTAAGGAGTTGATGGATGGCAAGTGGAGGGATGATTATATGTAGGAATATATGGCTAAATTTAGACCCAATTATGCGACTCCCTTTTCTCAATTAATTAATTATTTATGCTCAAGTCTTGGAAATGTGCCCCCATACCTAAGAATGGATCGCATCCTTTGTAGATCACATACATATCAGCCTTTGAGGATGCCACTTGGCGTTGCATGGATGATGACCGTACCTTTTAAATATAGAACTTTCTAAAAATAGAATCGAGTTCCTAAATTTTTAAGGAAGCTGTCACATCCTGAGTAAAAATAGAATCCAGTTCCTAAATTTTAGGAAACTGTCCACATCACCCAGGATTATTGGGAGAACACTGCCACATGTCACTGTCTAAAAATAGACACTACTAAAAATAGAAAGTTGGTTGAATGCCCTTGAATTTATACTCAGTGATCTCGCCTTTCTGCAAGAGATATGAATATTGATTAGAACTAACATGAGAGACTTGGTGCTCAACCTGCTAAAAATATTCAATTGTGCCACATCATCTCATAAAAGATCCAAAAGACTCTGGATGTCTCAAGGATCAATCTTGCATGCTCAGAATCTAAATCTGGGGCCTGGAGCAAAACTTGCTAAAAATAGAAAGTTTATTGCACGTCGCCCAAAAAAGTGTCGTCGGGCCTAGAATCATGCAAGGACTCAGACTGTATGCATGGAATTGTTCCAAACTGTCAAGAGACCCACTCAAACTGTGTCTCCTAAAAATAGCAACACCAGTTGTATGTATACATCTCTCTCAAACATGCATGGAAACTAAGTCAAATCTAACTCTGAACCAAATAACCAGGTATCGATCATATACATGTCTCGCATGGGAACCAACCTCCTGCTCAACACAAGTGCTAAACTTTGGGAGAATCTTAGAACGGTAGCCATAATAGTGCATGTTGGCTCTTAACCCTTAATATTTTCAAGGGTGAAAATCTAGGGGTTAACAAGTCCTCTTATATTTGTTGAATTATATTGCATACTGCCTAATCTTACTTCCATTATACCCTTTCTTCTTCCACCCAATCCTATTCCAAAATGGAAATAGCACATAGTAATCCCTCTATGTCTTATTCTTTCCTTAAAAGTGCATCTGCCACCACATTAATTTGTTTTCCTTTATTGTATATGATTTCAAAGTCATAACCTAGGATCTTTGTAACTCATTTTTGTTTATCTTTTGAAGACAATCATTGTTCCAAGAAGTAGTTCAAACTATCATGATATATTTTTATCTTGAAATTCCTTTTTATTAGGTAAGGGTTGTATTTGTTAACTGCATATAATATGGCGCGTTATCCCCATTTTTTGGATAATTAAGGAGATTATGTCTCGAGGCCCTCAGGTTGTAGATATGGAGTGTCGAGAGACTACATGACCAATAGTACCCTTTTGCACAGATGGAAACCCCTCTCACCACCACAGATGGTCACAGATTTCCACTGGGCATCCACCAAATTAGTTGGCTTCTGGAAGGCAACAGGTCTTGCTCCATGAAATACAAGTCAGTATTATGGTGAGCATCATTTCAAAATTTAATCCAATTGAGTATGGTGTATCTTAGATTACTCTATATTTCATGATATATACTTGGACATTATTCCTTTTTCCCTGCTTCACCTTGGTGGTTGACATTTTTCCCTAGTAATTGGTCTTCCTTGGGAATGGGTTTGCTACTAAGAACTCCCTTAATGAGCCATCATACCATTCCCGACTATAATTTCCACTTTCCATCATTATTCCCCTCCATTCCCTTGTGTCTTGGGATTTTAGGGTGTATTGACTCAATAAGGGGTTGTCCCTCATTCTATGGGAAGAAGGGGATAAAGGCCCAGAGGGATTGATGTTGGGTAAAAGATAAAAGCCTTCTATAAACCTTCCAAATCCTTTGCCTAGAGATCACCCAAGAAAGCAGTGAAATGCTTATCTTTGAGTAGAGGGGACCCACAATATAAATAAAGAATGCTTAAAAGGTTAGTTGAAGGATAGGAGGTCTCATCACAAGTCAACCTATCGCGTCCATGAATATCTAGTGGTATGACATTGCCATCATATGGTCACCAAACCAAGGTAATGGCTCTCAGTTGCATGGTTGAGAGAAAGGGGGTCTCATCACGAGCCAACCTTCTCATTTCCACTAGGTGTTTGTAGGTGACATTGCCATCATCTAGTCACCACACCAGGGTAGTGACCTTCAACCTCTCCTTATGCTATATTGAAAGAAAATACAAAGAAAGAAAGATAAAAGGCAATTGATGGGCTTGGAAAAAGTGCATTGTGGACGAAGGTACCACACACCCTCTACAAAGGCACCCATGAATGAGAATATACGACCCCTTGTATGTTATGAGCTTTATGCCCATTGAGTCTTGACCCCAACCACTTCATCCAATTTACATGGCTTAGAGAGAGATTTCTTGGAAACTTTCCTTGACCTAGGGAAATATCTACCCAATAGGACACCTCATCAACCCTCCCATATTCAAGCTTTACAAGTCGCATAGTGTCTTTGAGCATTCAATTGTTTCGTATAGTGATCTTTGTTGCACATACTTAGGTGGATCATTTATTGATTGGATTCACTTATCATGATGTTATGAATTGAGATCCTTGGAGGGTGTGCTCATTTGTCTTTGCAGGACCTAGTTGGTGGATAGTTTTGGGAGAACAAGCCTAGCTTGGGCTTCCATGGGGCTACAAGCCCACAGGTTGGATGCCAAGGGCATGCATGTCGGATGAGAAAGATCAAACTTGGAAGGCTTTGAGATTGACTTGCACAACATAGCCTAGCTCCTACATGCCAAACGTTTTTGTTAGGAGAGGAA
Source organism: Picea sitchensis (assembly GCA_010110895.2). Taxonomy (NCBI): domain Eukaryota; kingdom Viridiplantae; phylum Streptophyta; class Pinopsida; order Pinales; family Pinaceae; genus Picea; species Picea sitchensis. Next base: position 2,201 of record SNQJ01S0050072.1, on the reverse strand, counting down.
AAATGTCACTCCTAGAGGCATGACGCCACCTAGGGGGGTTAGGGCTTGGTGGTGAGGTGCCACTCATTGACACATGGACGTTTTGAGGAGAATAAGGTATTCACCATGAATATATTGCCTAGATGCTTAACATGTGGCCTTTGGAGGCCTACCCATGCTTCTCCAACACGAACGACTTCTTCCAAGTGGAAAAACATCCCCTAAAGGGGAGACGTCCATGTAAAATTAGGGTTTATTTGTGAAAAAGTGAAAATTTAAATGAATTGTTTAATATTACTTTATTAAAGGGGGGAATATTAGGGTTTTTTACCACTATTCTTGTGGTTTACCCCTTAATTTATGCACAAGTCACCTTGGTGACATCTTGTATAAATAAGAGATCATAAGATCTCATTTTAACATAACTCTCCCTCATTGTGAGAAGTATTGGTCTGAAATTTTCACTACAATTGGATATATTTGTCTCTTGTGCACTTGTTTATGGATATCTTGATGAATGGTTGATGGAGGAGTGAGGCGCTAGCCTTGGATGATGTCTTCTAGCTTTTATGGTGGATTATCTTGGCATCTTTCTTGATTTTGGTATGGTCTTTTACTATTATGCTATCATTCTTTTTCAATTCAAGGATTTTTGTGCTAGGATATAGGTGGGAAGTATAAGGGAATACACCTCCACCATAGTCTTCATCATTTTATTGCTTCATCTTATTGATTAAACAAGTGTTTTTTAAGAGAAGTATAAGGGCATACACCCTCTTAGCCTAAACCCTAGCTAGAGAAACTTGCATTGGGAAGTAAAAGGGCTTACATCCCCAAGGAGGTAGCTTCTCTAGATCCTTCTTTATTTGACTCTATTAACCCAATAGTAAATGCACTAGTCATACATGTTTTTCATTGGAGATATAAAATCAATTCCTTGGGAAATCCAAATTTTGATCTTTTGAAAGGTTTCTCGCTTGGAGTTGATTTGCCACATTGAGAGGAGTCTTACCCTACTAGGGCATCCCCTCTCTCCCATTATTTTAATTTTTTTTACAAACTTTAACATACAACCATTAGGGTTTCATAACCCTAGCTACTAACACTCGCTTAACTCCTAAACTAACCCTAGACTAGCTCTCTAACTTCACTCACCTAGTCTCCTAACTAGGGCGCACCTTTTGGACTACTTCTTGGAAATTTTCCATGGTTTATTTTTTTGTTGCATGCCATTGAATGATACATCCATAAGGATGCAATTTTCTGTAGAAAATACATGTTTTAACAGCTTGTTTTATTCAGCCTTAAAGTGCCATTTTTTCAATCATAATTGATTGCCATACTCATTGATAATATTGTTGATTGATATTATGTTTTACATGCTGATTTGAATATATTACTTGTTGATATAAATTGTCATGTATTGCTTCAAATTAGGTATATCAAGATTAACTTGTTGATCCATACTAACATATATCATTGCAAGTTGGATTTTCTTATGTCTCGGGAAAGTACAATCATCTGGAGAAGTAATATACCTTTGGGGAAAAAATCACTTGACTTACAAGGCATATCTTCCCACTTTTCATTCCATTTAGACTTGACCTCTTGGGGCTTCACTTCCATTTCTCTCCATCTCCATCTCAATCCCCCTAGGGTCACTAGGATCGCCTCACTAGACTGACCTAGTCACCCTTGAAGTGTGGGACCTACATCAAAGTGACATTGGGTGTAGGATTCCCAAGTTGTAGATCTTGCTTTGTGGTTGGGTCGGGATTTTCCCAACCTACAACTTTTGCTATAACATTTTGGCAACGTTGTCGGGGAAGATTTTGAATCTTCTTCGCACCCTAACGACACTTTGGTAAGCTATCCCAAATCCTTTCCCTTAGATTTCCTGGCAACTCCACCTGAGGGATGTTCCCTTTCCACCTTTCTTGATGAGTTCATCTTGAAAATCATTTGGCGAATCCACCTTCCCATAATCCTTCTTTCCCAAAACCTTTTCCCCCTGGTAGGTTCAAGCCTTCTAGGGTGTTAAGAACCAAATATCAATATAGCATCGAAAAACCTCAAAAAAAGTACTCAACGCCTTGAAAAAGAGATAATTTCAAATAATAAGCCTCTTTGAGGGGGCAACCTCCTTTTACCCCACTTAAATGTTCAAGTACAAGATGATTCAAAATGAAAATGTCTCCTTGGTATAGATAGGAGACTAGGAT
>SNQJ01S0050071.1:117443-133850 GCA_010110895.2 Picea sitchensis | reverse complement strand
GGAATGACATCACATAGTATTTCATCCTTATATCCTTCTATTTTAAATTCAACTAAACATTGTTTAGTGACATTTACCTGATGTCCTTTTTGTAACCACGAAACTCTGTATGGGCTTGGATGTTCAATAGTCTCCAGCTCCATATTTTTTACCATCTCTGTAGAAACGAGATTGTATGTGCTACCACTATCCACGATGACTTTGCATACCCTGTCTTTGGTCTTGCAAGTAGTCCAAAAAAGTTTGTTCCTTTGGGATGGGTTCTCTGCCTCCTTCTCTAGCGTTAAGAGAACTTTTCTCATCACCAATGATCTTCCGCCCTCAGCATTTTCTGCCTCAACATTCTATCCTTGTGCTTCGGCAATGTGAGTTTAACTTCCTTCTTTCTTTCTATCTGGACATTCATTGGATTTGTGTCCATTTTTTCCACAGGTAAAGCATTTTATTCCTCCACCTCTGCCTCTTCCTCTTCCTCTGGTTCGATGAAAAGTATTTCTATCAGCATACTTTCCTCTCTGTGAGCTTCCACCTCTCTCAGTTTGAGTTTGAGGTTTCTTCCACTCTTCTTTAGGTATTTGATTCCTGTCTTGGGCAATTGTTTTGCCTCTGGCTTGACTTCTGTCTCAGCCTCTCTGACCTTGCTTCCAGCTCAGCTTCTCTTCAGCTTTCAGAGCCATCTGATAAGAATCCTCCACATTCTGAAGGCTCACCATGCTCATCTCATCCTGAATGTCATATCACAGACCATTCATGTACCTGGCAACCTTTTCATCATCACTTTCCTGATGACCCGCTCTGATGTTTATCTTGTAGAATTCCTCAGCGTATTCTTTTACTGAACTCAAATTTTGTCTCAAATTCTGCATTCTCCAAAACAGAGTAATTTGATAATCCTTGGGTATAAATTTTTCCTTCATCTTTGCAACCATTCTATCCCAACTTTTGATTTTCTGCTTGCCTTTGTAGCGTCTGTCAGCCTGCAGTTCATCCCACCATAGTGTTGCATGTCCTTTAAGTCTTGTGATAGCATGTTTAACCTTTTTGTCTTCCTCAATATTCTCATAATCAAAATATTTATCCAAAGCTCTAATCTAGTCCAGAAGTTCTTCTACATCTAGGTTTCCTTCATATACTGGAATGTCCATTTTTGCTCTAGAACCTATCCTCACAACAGCCCTGAATAGGTGTTCATCTGCTGTATCTTCGGCTGCAACTTCTTCTCCCTCGTTTCCAGCTTCATTTTCACTTTCAGCCTCGCTGATATCCCCAGCATTGACTGTGCGCCTCTGTGCTGTCTCCATGGCATCAAGCCTAGCATGTAGTTCAAGCATTTCCCTTTCCACTGTTGGATCAGGCATTGGCCTCTCTCTCCTTCTTGATGGCATGGTTGCAAATATTTTCTCTTTTATCTACTACAGAAAGCAAATAACTCTTACTTTCTCTGATACCACAACTGACGTAGGTACCCCAACCCTCAGGTCGGAGTCCACACAGGATATTTCAATTTCGGCCCCTTAGAGTCTGACTGGCTCTTCAATTTCCTCTTCGGGAAATTTATTCACACACCCAATTGAGTGTATGTCACAGGTCCTCTTGATTTATGCTCACATGATCTTTACACTGGCATGAATTCCACGATCCACACTCAACTAACATTGGGACTTTCCCCTTTTCCTTTCGAGATACTGGATTTCGCGAATCCTGATGTCGAGCGCCTTACCTCTTCGACCTCCGAAACCTGAAATACCAAACACTAGACCCTTCTCGCCACTGACTTTGGCTTTCTACTCATCATGATTTTGGGAGTTGCGATGATGTGAAACTCTGTCTCTTGACTCCTGGAGTCCCGAAATCTGAATTACCGAAATCCCGAAAGTCCACTCTAAGTCCTATCACGCTTCGTGACTTTGGGATTTCCACTTCACTGTTTCCCACTCCTTTTCATTAGTATTCCCGGTATGTCGAACCCCAAAATACCGAAATGTTGCTATCTCACTTCCAAGGAGATCAACGGCTGTGATACTCCCTTGATCCAATGGCTGGCGTGGTTTCGCGTACCAGGAGTTCGTGATGCTCGATCTTGAACTCTCTACCTCCTATACCTTCCGGACCTAGAATTACCAAAATGCCAAAATGGTTTTATTTCCCCAGGATTTCATGAACCGGGAATTCAAAACTCTCGATTCCAAATCACTGTCTCCTCGAGATCCCGGATCCCGAAATGTCGAAATGCTGAAATGCTCCTCCACAGTTCCTTCGTGTTTCGTGTTTTCGGTACTTCTTATGTGGAGTGCTCTGCTCCTTATCAATGGGAATGTCGAAATGTCGATTCCTGAAATGCCGACAAATATCCTGCTGCGACTTGTGATTTCAGGCTTTCCTCCCCCCATGTCCCGATCACTCGCCCTCAGGACCTCTGAAACCCCGAATTCCGAAGTTCCAAAATTCTGACTTCGTCACTCTTTGCCTTTATACACAAAAACTCTTTTCGCGTTTTGGGGATTTGATCAACCAAAGGTTTCATCCACACTTCCAACTTATGACCCCCGAAATGTCGAAATGATCTCGACAATCCAATGATCGAAATCAACGGTCCACATTAAATCCTACCTTTCAAAGCTGGATCTGTCCAATGATTAACTTCCCCACAAAGTTCTTGGATCCTACGGTCCTCACTATTTCAAGAGCTCTCCTCAAAGAATTTCAATCGTTCAATTTCCTCCTCAAGAACCTCTGGCTCAAAATCGACTCTGTGATCCTTCTCTGGGGCGTAACTTCTGCACAACGACTTGAGCTTCCTGCTTTCTCTTGAATGATTCAAAGGCCCTAACCCTTCTGATCTTTCTTCGCAAACTCGGGTCTTCAAGGAGACTCCTGCATGCACTCCTTGTGGCAATCCTTCAAATACTTCAGCGTACTTGAACTCCCGACTCTGTGCACTTTCTCTGCAACAGCAGTCCCTCAATCTCTCAACATTAGTTGATAAGTTCTAAGGTCTCGACCAGCCTACGCACACCTTGCACGGATTTTGTGCTTGTCTTGCACTTATGCTGGAATGAGAACAACGGTATCTCTCCTAAGATTTCAGAGATAAATTCTGAACCTTCGTCAACACACTCCTTGCGGACATTTCACTGCACTTCTTGCAGGAAATTCTCTCACTAAGGAAGAGAAACAATTGAAACTCATTCTCTTTCTCTCTCAGAATTTAAACATTCAACATGAAACATACATTCACACACAACATAATAACAGATTCATGACAGAGAGAGTAAAAAACTTTAAGCAGACCATTCAGCATGTATACACAGAAAACATCATAACACCATGAGTCTGAATCAAAGGTTCATATATTAATTCAAGCTTATGTACATGGGTTCTCCTCTACAACTCTTCTGCTACAACTCTCTTCTCTCTATGCTAATGTGCTTAATGATCCAATTCTGATTGATACAATGATACAAAGATGAGGGTGTCTATAGTCATTTTCCCTCCTGTTCCTAAAACTATCTAATCTGGAATTTTAAATCTACCTACTTTCATTAACTGGTCATAAATGCCTTTACATCGGCAGATGAGAGAAGATTTCTCAATATCTATTTACAATCACTTATTCATAAATGCATGTACGCCTTCCTTAACTATTTCATTAATATTCCTTCCTTAGTCTTTCAAAATATTTCAAAGCATTTTCAACATGTGCAAAAATGCATTGCGCTCATCCCAGCTGTCTTCCGCCTCCACGCTCGCTTGCTGTTGGCGATGCTCCTGCATCACTTCTCTTCTTATAATAATAAAACATTTATCCACAAGGGGATTTCCCACAACAATACTCCTCTGACTCCTTTAAATACGACTTCTTCTTTGTAAAAATATTGGTTTTTTTTTTTTTTTGGCAGCAAATTTGATAATGTAACCCTCCAGAATAGTCTACACCCATAGATACACATCATAAGAGATATGGCGATCCAACCAGTGAAGATCCACCAAAACATCATTGGTCTATTTATATCACCTTTTGACTCAATCTTTCTATTCTGGTGCTTCTTCTAGCTGCTCTAACCACTGAAATACCTCTTCAGGGAATCTGATCCAAAAGATCTTGTACTGGTCACTCACAGGTTCTGAATAGAAGAAAATTATTCTCACAACCTTAAGGATTTTGTGCCACAATGCTACTTCTTGCTAGATAAAGGCATCACACCTTATTTCCCACCAATTCTCAACATCGAACTTGTAAATCCGATGAGGAATCCTCTGAAAAATCAAATTTAAAGCTCAAGTCTCAGCAATGAAACCATTTGTTGGCGTAAGATTGAGACCAGGGTTCTCAAAGGTTTTCAACAAAAGGCATCGTTGTAGTCTAGATGCGCCAACATATTCATACTTAAGTGAGGGAAAGAAGTCTCACTCGAGGTGAAGCCAAGACTTGGAAGATGAACTGAGTTAGACAGTACGCAACATCATATTTATGTTAACATTAATTAGAGACATGAAACAGATCCCAAAGACATCCATAAACAACAATTGAATAGTTAATCATTCAATAAAGAAGCAATTGTGTGACATAACTGGATATTCATGCACATCATATTAGATCACAATAGAAAGAAATTATAGGGCCCAAACACTTATTTATATTAGTAGCTCCAATAATTCCAAGATCAACATATATCAGAGGTCTCCATCACAATATCTTACGCAGAAAAATAAAACTCTACATGACCCATTAAAGACTCGAAATCATGTTGCGAATGCAACATGACTATCAATAGAGACCATTACAGTAGCTATAGGACCAAGCTTCTCTACTTAGAAATCCCATTGACAACAATAACCATGATCAACAATGATTATGACCAACCAAGATTAAGACCAATCCTTTCCCGTTACATGGCTCCATATTTTTTTTTTTTGCTTGGTTAGTTCTTGGATTCTTTATTCCTCTATTTTCCTTGCATGCGCTCAATGCTCTTGTCCTTTTTCACTGCTCGTCCAACTGGCGCATATCACTCTTGGATGTTTCCTCTACTGTTATAATTTTAGTTAGATTTTCGTTCTTCTAACCATTTTTCGCTACTTCTTCATCTTCTAGCTAGCATTTGTCACTTTCCCCAAAACTTCAGTCTATCCAAAAATGAAGGGCCCAACAGTTGGTCCCTATAAACACAAAAAATTATGGGGATTGGTCTAGGAACAACTATGCAAGAAACATGAATGGCGTAAATAGAAGATATGGAAATAATCGTGGATTTTTCAACAAACGTTATAATTCATTTTCCCCATTGATGGACAAAAATATCGTATGCTACAAATGTAATTATCTTGGTCACAAAGCACGATAATGCAGATATATGAATGAATATGTCTCTATGCCAACCACAATATGGAGAAGGAAAGAGATTCCAAACAACAAATATTGTCGAATAGCATTAACCTCTAAAGAATATAAAGAAGAATATGAATGGTACATAGACAGTGGATGTTCTTCACACGTGACCGGGGATCAAGACAAATCCATCATCTTGAAGAGAAAGGGTGGCAATGTTGCATTTGGAGATGTCTTATCTTCCAAAATACTTGGAGAAGGTGTAGTAGAGCTTGGAAGAAAAAATGTAAAATAAAAGAATGTCCTATTGGTTGAAGACTTGAAGCATAATCTACTCAGTGTTAGTAAAATGTGTGATCAAGGACACACTCTTACGTTTGACTCCCGAAAATGTAAAATCAGAGAAAATAACTCTAGAATATTGGTTGCAACTACAACAAGAAGAACAAACAACATATACATCCGACATGAAGAAGAGAGAGAAGACAAAAGCCACACAAAAGTATTCTAAGGAAGAGAAAGTCCCAAAGAACAAAAATAAGGATGAAGTATTATTGAGTGCCACATGTTCAGGGAGAGCAGCCCCAAAGAAGAAGGTTACCTTTTTTGATTAAACTCAGGGGGAGAAGCCCTAACCTTTTCCATTGATGCCAAAGGGGGAGAGAAATTGGGATCATGATGATAGGGGGAGCATGAGTGTTGCCATCAATGACAAAGGGGGAGATTGTTGGAAGATTGGTTGTTGTCATTGATGCCAACCCTAGTCATTGGTTTTGGACCGCAATATTGATGAAAGTATTTGGACATGAAGGACAATGTACATGCAGAAACAAAACCCATGGATGGATAGTATACATCATTTTGTTTTCGATGGTAGGTGGCACGTCACGTGGATCTTCATGGTTGAGGAGAAATGAATTTTTGAAGATGACAAAGTGAATTGAAGAAAGAAGTACATGTAGGCCTTGAAGATAATTAAAGAAAAGAATTACAAAATAAGAAAGTGTCAGGTCGGTCCTAATGTCGAAAGGCCCTTCGAATTAGTGGGTCTAATGTTAAAAGTGACATAATGGGTATAAATAAATATCATTGCCATTCATTTTGATACACAAGTCGAATTTTAAAAGAAAATAAGAAGAAAAAAAAAAAAAAAGGCTGGATTTCAAGGGAAGATGAAGTCTTTTTGGTGATGTGTTCCAAGGTAAATAGCAATTGTTGAATTAAAAAGCGATTAGGTAACTTCTTCATAGAGAATCCAAATGGAGGGGGACAAATTTCATTAGAAATATTACGGATTTTAGTTTCTTGTGTGCAAGTTTAGAATCTGATGTTAAATATTGGTGGAGCATTATTATGTTACAAGTTTGGTCTCTTGAATATTAAACCATAATTGAATAAGGTCTACCATTCTTTCTATAAACTTCCTTTGGGGAGATTTCAAGAGGTGAAATTGGAGGAGTTTCAGTTAATACATTGATTAATATTATCTTTAGGATCATAGTATTCCAAGAACTGAAGAATCGTTGAATTTGAAGAAGTCTCATGAAACATTATCGGGTTATATGTGATGGTTGAAGTTGATGGTGATGATTTAATGTAAGGTTTTATTATCTCTCATATATTCTTGGGTGGAGGAAGGGAGACGTGATGAGTTCAACACTCTCTCTTGATATTGGAGGATTGTATCTTCCTCTTGGAGGTTTATCCTCCTTTACATTTGGAAGTTGTAGCTACCTTTGGAGTCATTACTTCCCTTGAACAACTATTGATTATTTCTCATATATATTGTGCATGGTGTATTATGGTGTATTGGTGTAGCCTTCATACATTATACTATTGTTCATTGCTCATTGGATATATAATTGAATACTATTGTTCATTGCTCATTGGATATAATTGAATGGTTTAAGTATAAGTTGAAAAAGGTTTTAAATTGTACTTGATACTAATTCACCCCCCTCTCAGTATCAAAAAATAAATCCACCAACTTTCAATGGTGAGCACAGGAGAGGAGAAGAGGTTGAGGCCTGGTTATTGGAAATGAAAAAATATTTCTAGTTGCATGATTACCTCTCAAGGTTAGAAGCTAGAATTGTGACCTACCACTTGCAAGGAAAGACAACCATGTGGTGGGATCAACTTAAGAAAGCTAAAAGGTGCCTAAATTGGCATGTTTTAGCACCCATTCAGAAGTTTTTTCCTTACCATTTTTCCACTATTCACTCTCTTTTGATATCTCTCTTATCTAGTTGGTCTTACTTTTCACCTACGTATGAATTTTATTGCATATGCTAGTTTTTTCCATTCTTACATATTTATTAAGGAATTTGTTACCTTCTTGCACTAATATTGCTATAAAGGATCATTTACAGTGGATGCAACTATCTATAGGAGTTGCAACTCCTATACAAGTGATCCAACTCTGAGCACAATACAACTGCTGAAATTCCAAGCGCAACCCATGTTGCTGCAATTCCAAACATAGCCACTTTTGCTACAACTCCAAGAAAATGTTTTCCAACCTATCAATCAGTGTTATAGTCATTAGTTAGAGATCACTCCTTACATGGAAAGGTGATGCAAGACAAGTGGAAAAACAAAAAGAGAAAATAGTTCTCCTACCAACTGTCATCTAGTTGATCCAAGTAAGCAGATGCTCGCTCTTCTCTAAATAGTGGCGATATTGATGTAAACAGATGAACAACCTAATTCTCATGGTTATCCATCTGTCTCCTTGTTTTATTTAGACATCAAATGCATTGTATAAAAACCCAAGCTTCCCTCGAGCTCAGGGAATGATTATGGTGACAATATTCGACTGTATTGTAAAACTCGGAACTTTTGCAATATAATTTCATTTTTCTTCTTGTTTCTATGATGGTGTGTTGAGTGCTCGTGGTGTTTTGATTTCATGATCCAGTGCTTTGTCTAAGGGGGTAGGGCTCTCTCCTTTGTCACTTTTATAATAGTTTGTGTATCAAAGACGTTGTTGCAATTCCCATTGTTTCAACTCGTGTTGTTGCAACTCTCGTTGCTACAGCTCCATTGTTGCAACTCCCATTGCTGCAACCCCACTTGGAGTTTTTACTTTACTTTGTTTCTTTCAAATTTGTGACAAATTTATTATCTAATACTTCGGTATTGATATTCTGTCAATTTTATGATTTGTCACTCTCTTATGCATTAGATGATAATGTACTTTTAACACATCTCATTGTATGTACAATCACATAACTATTACGACAAGTCAAGGTTATTGTTAGCGATCAAAATGTAATGGTACTTTTGAGAGCGTTTTCATCTCTCTATTTGACTTATTGCTTTCTTTAGTCTTTTGGAAAGTGTCTTAACCTCCAGATTCTTCATAAATCACCCGTTGATTGCTTTTGCCCAGCATCCTTTGACTTTCTCCTCTTGACCTGCAATAGGAACAAATTGATAAACCCCTAGTCTATGTATCATAGCTCATACGCTTAAGTTCACAAAGTTATTCTATGAATCAAGCCCATCAAATAAACCATTTAACATGTTACATATGCCCAAAAACCAAATCTATTGCAGTGTTTTAAGTTTAAGAGTTAAGCCACGAGTTAAAATTATATGCCTGATTCTTATGCTAGCCACATCGACAACACAGGTCAAGTCAAGCTACGGGTCAAAATTACAAGTTAATGCATATGCCTGAAGCCACAAATCAAGCCACGAGTTAAGATAAACTTCAAAGGCCACGCAGATGTCTAAGGGTGAACATAGTTTGGCTAATAAAATGTTTTGACAGGTAGAAGACATCTGGCCACTAATTGAGCCATGATTCAAGTCGTGAATCATTCCATGATTCAGGCCATAGGCTTAAGGCACAAAGCCAAGTGAAAAGGCTAAGCATGTGTTAAGGCTCAGAGAATCTTTGTTTCTTTCTTCACAAGGCTATAATGGAGGGTATTTTGGTTTTCCTAGGAAAATAGAGCATAGTATGCCTTCCGATTTACCTGGTGAATGCAATGTTTTCTCATTCCAAGAATTAGACCAAGGGTTTTATCAAACGGTTATTCAGGTGAAATGTCATGAGCGCAGTTCCTGGCCATGACAAACTTTGCAGAAAATAAATCTACAAACAACAACAATGATCAAATTGGTATGTGCTCCTTTGTTTTTGGAAACAAGTTGTTGCAGATGTCAAAGAGTTTGGGGTATATGTTGATAACTGGGTTGTTGAAATAAATGACTAGGAAGCACTGATTGAAGCAAGTGCTAAATTTCCTAGAAAGAAGTTTCACATTGAACGAGATCCAGATGTACTAGACACATGGTTCTCTTCTGATTTTGAGTAATATGTTGACCTGAAGATACCATTGATATGAATACCTTTTATCCAACATCGTTGCTTGAAACAGAACATGATAGTCTTTTCTTCTGGGTTGCTCTCATGGTAATGCTAGGAATGAAGCTTACTGGAGAAATTCCATTTAAGCAAGTTTATTTGCATCCAATGGTACGTAATGCACATGGTCTTAAAATGTCCAAGTCATTGGGAAATGTGATTGATCCTTTGAAAGTTATAAACGGTATATCATTGGAGGGTCTACATAAAAGGCTGAAACAGGGTAATTTAGATAGTAGTAAACTTGATATTGCAAAATCGGGACAATTAAAAGACTTCCCAAATGGCATAGCATAGTGTGGGACAGATGCCCTTTGTTTTTTCTCTTGTTGCTTGAATCTGGAAATAAGAGACAGATTTAAATAAATTCAATTCTGTAGTTTTTGAAGACCTGCACTTTCGGTAGCTTAGTTGGGTCCCTAAAGGCATTGTTAGTTGTCGAAAGCTCCACTTTCAACAGCTAATTCGACTCTGTATTATGCCATTAAGATGATGAAAGCATAGACACAGGCAGAATGTCAATATTTCTACCCAGATCAAATATTTGTGCTGCCAAATCATCTTAGAAAGGTTCTAAATGAACAATAAAATTTAAAGGGATGAAGATTATCCTTTATTTCAAATTTATAAGGTAGATACAAAGGAAAAGAGGATAAGGAGCTTTTCTCTTTTTAGCCAAAGTATTGCCTAGCTGTCAAAGGAAAATCTCGAGTGTCTTGTCATTCCCCTGAAGACTGCAGAAGATATCAAAGATGATTCGAGAAGTCCTTTTTCTTCTCAAATATATTCATGTGGCAATTGAAGACTTAATTTTAAATAGGATCTATGTTCTAAGATTTTGTATTTGATTTTACTTAGAGATTTATTTAGATTTGAGATCCATTTCTTTAGGATCTGTAACTATATGTAAATCTTATTTAAAGCCTGAAAAGGCTATGATGTAAGGAGTGGGGGGGAAGTAGTCCAAGAACTGTGGTTCAACTTTGGCAACTTGTAGCCATTTTTCATTTCAGACATTTATAGATTTATCTTGACATAGAAGCTTCTTTCACTGTGTGTTGTTTAGTTTTCTATCTTACATCTTTTCTATGTTTATGAGTAACTTGTTTGCAGTGTTTTATGTATATATAATGACAAATAATTGTCATCTTATCTCTTCATCGATATATTAAGCTTGTATACATTGGTATTTCTAATGACAGATGACTATCACCTCATCCCTTCGTTGATAAACTTAGCTTATGAACATTTTCTGCCTATTGTAATTAGTCATTTACATGTACAGTCTTGTGTATGTGATTCTACTAATATAATAACCCATTCTTCTTACTTCCATACTTTGATTTAAACCTTCTGAGCAACATAGTTGAAATCCTTTCATCTTCGAGTGAATTTATATGTTTTTTGAGTGATTGTGAGTATATCAAGTCATCTGACTTGATCATATTTCCCATACATTATTGATCTATTTAATTTACCAGGCTCATTCCCTTTATAGTCAGGGAAAGACTCCTGGAGTGATAACAAAATGGTGTCGTTGCCGAGGAATGAAAGTGAACAAAAGTTTCCCTAGGAGAATAACATAGATCTGATTCTCGATGGCAGACAAGAGATAGACATAGAATTCGACTGTAATCATCTGCTTGGTGACTCCACATTCAAAGACTCCACTGGGGAGGATCTGATTGACAGAAGATGAAGAGGCTGAATTTCAAATCCAGGTATCAGTTCATTAGTCTTCTACATGAACTATTGTATTTATTTATCATCTCCTTCATGTTGTTTCCTTTGCATGTAAAGAGGATCATTTTCGGTTTTGTATATTTAGAAAATCATCATCCTTCTTGTATATATCCAACCTTAGAAGAGGAAATCTTATAGCCCTATATTTTAGATGTTGATTCATTATCCTCATCACAGCCTGCTCTTAAAGATGAGTCCTGCATTCCAATTCCTCTTGCATCTGATCACTCTTCTGATTTCATAGAGATTGAAATTGATTCCAAACATGTCCAGAGCTCAACACCTTTTAGCATTAAGGTTGAACCTTTTCATCAACTTATTAAATTTCATGATCAACCCATTGCCCTTCAAATTAAGATCAGGATGAAGATGTTCAAGCCTTTAAGGCTGCCCTATCTCCTTCATCCTTATCCTCTTGACTGTTATGAATATCTTCTCCAGTTTTCTAGAGAGAATAAAGTTTCAACTGAATGGCACTTGGAATCCTTTGAGGATTTTGTTGATCGTTTTCAGATTGTTCATGAAGATTTCATCATCAGATTGTTCTCAAAATCTTTAATCAGAGATGTTGTTGCATGGTTTAGGGGTCTAAAAGTTGATTCTATTGGCTCTTGGATTGAGTTCTCTAATTCTTTTGTGAAGTATTGGAGTGAGGTGAGTACAAATCACTAGATTCATACCTTGTTGATTTTTATTCTTTGAAGAGAGAGCAGGGTGAAGCTTTGCATGTCTTCGATCGAAATTTTTACAGCAGCTATCATGACATGCCTTTGGAGATCTGGCCTTCAGAGACAGCTGCCATGATATATTATGTTATGGGTATTCATTCAGAACTTTCCCTTCTTCTGCTATAAAGGAAGTCTTCATCCTTAAGGTGCTTGTTTGAATATGCTCAAGAGGTAGAGGAGAACATTCATGCTTCCAGGATGATTAGAGAGCGGGTTTACACTGAAAATCTGCAAGCACATAAACAAATGAACTGTGAGTATGGTTCAGATTTTGAACAGGAATATTATGAATGTAAAGAAGATTTGGAATAGCCGTGAGCATGTGAGTTTACTTCAGATTCAGGTCAGAATTCTTCAATATTTGCTGAGTACTCTAGAGACAGGTATGAGTCTGAATTTTATGATCAATCTGCAAATCAGAATGAATCTATGATAATCGATGATTGCATAGGCAACTAAATGTTCCTAGATGATCATAGTCCTTGTCATTTAAACATTGCTCTATCATCATCTTTTGAGCACTATTATGATGAGGAAATTGTAGTTTTTGATGATCACAAGTTGATCTCAAGAGAACAAGAAGGTGATCAGTTTTCCAGCAGAGGAACAGTCATGGATCAACAAGAGGCTTCCATAGACGTGCAGTTGTTTCCTGAAGACCAATATGTTTCTAATATTCTTTTCAAGGATCCGAAGGCAGCATTCATGGAGTTATACTTCTTAGAAATCTTGAAAGTTTCATATTTCTTTAGCTCACCCATGTTTTCAGGTGAGTATGATTTCCGGAAAGAGTTCTTATCACTGTTGTTACATTTCAAACTTCATCTGTTGCTCAAAGACAAAAATGAGATTTCTTCAGTATTAAAGTTTCTTGGATGGTTGTTATGGAAGTCAGCATTTATCTAGCCAAACTACAGAGCTGGTTAGAGTAGAACAAGGTAGGAAATAAGCTCGCTGCCCAAGCATTTCTTTCTTCCAGTTTGCAGTAGAAATAGCAGTTAGATTGTGAGATAAAGGAAGGTCTTGAAGATGTACATAGATCCATTGCACGGGTCTTGAGAGTTTTCAGAGACTGGTTTTACAGGCCAGATGACTCCATAGCCCAATAGATAAGGCAACTGGAACTAGTAGGTTCTTGGAAGCCTCGCAGGGAGGTCTCCATCCCAGTTGGAGCCAGATGTTAGTGATCAAAATGTAATGGTACTTTTGAGAGTGTTTTCATCTCTCTATTTGACTTATTTCTTTCTTTGGTCTTTTGACCAGTGTATTAACCTCCATATTCTTCATAAATTGCCCGTTGATTGCTTTTTCCCAGCATCCTTTAACTTTCTCCTCTTGAACTGCAATAGGAACAAATTGATAACCCCTAGTCTATGTATCATAGTGCAAATGCTTAAGTTCAAAAAGATATTTTATGAATAAATCCATAGAATAAACCATTTAACATATTACATATGCCCAAAAACCAAATCTATTGCAGTATTTTAAGTTTAAGAGTTAAGCCACAAGTTAAAATTATATGCCTAATTCTTATGCTAGCCACATCGGCAACACAGGTCAATTCAAGCTACGGGTCAAAATTACAAGTTAATTCATATGCCTGAAGCCACAAATCAAGCCATGAGTTAAGCTAAAATTCAAAGGCCATGCAGATGTCTAAGGGTGAATGTAGTTTGGATAATAAAACATTTTGACAGGTAGAAAACATATGGCCACTAATCGAGCCATGATTCAAGTCATGAATCATTCCATGATTCAAGCCATAGACTTAAGCAACAAAGCCAAGCGCAAATTCTAAGCATGTGTTAAGGCTCAAAGAATCTTCGTTTCTTTCTTCACAAGGCTATAATGGAGGGTATTTTGGTTTGCTTGGGAAAATATGACACGGTATGCCTTGTGATTACCTGGTGAATGCAATGCTCTCTCATTCCAAGAATCAGACCAAGGGTTTTATGAAATGGTTATTGAGGTGAAAGGTCATGAGCATAGTTCCTGGCCATGAAAAACTTTGCATAAAATAAATCTACGAACAACAGCAGTGATCAAATTGGTCTGCACTCCTTTTCTATTGGAAACAAGTTGTTGTAGATGTCAAAGAGTTTGGGTTATATGTTGATCACTGGGTTGTTGAAAGAAATGACGAGGAAGCACTGATTGAAGCAAGTGCTAAATTTCCTGGAAATAAGTTTCACATTAAACGAGATCCAGATGTACTAGACACATGGTTCTCTTCTGATTTTTAGTAATGTGATGACCTGAAGATACCATTGATATGAAGACCTTTTATCCAACATCGCTACTTGAAACAAAACATGATATTCTTTTCTTCTGGGTTGCTCGCATGGTAATGCTAGAAATGAAGCTTACTAGAGAAATTCTGTTTAAGCAGGTTTATTTGCATCCAATGGTATGTAATTCACATGGTCTTAAAATGTCTGAGTCATTGGGCAATATGATTGATCCTTTGAAAGTTATAAATGGTATATCATTGGAGGGTCTGCATAAAATGTTGAAGCAGGGTAATTTAGATAGCAGTAAACTTGATATTGCAAAATCAGGAAAATTAAAAGACTTCCCAAATGGCATAGCATAGTGTGGGACAGATGCCCTTTGTTTTTTCTCTTATTGCTTGAATCTGGAAATAAGAGACAGATTTAAATAAATTTAGTTCTACAGTTTTTGAAGACCTGCACTTTCAGCAGCTTAGTTGGGTCCCTAAAGGCATTGTTAGCTGCCGAAAGCTCCACTTTCGGAAGCTAATTCCACTCTGTATTATGACATTAAGTTGCCGAAAGCATAGACACAAATAGAATGTCAGTTTTTTTACCCAGATCAAATATTTGTGCTGCCAAATCATCTCAACAAGGTTCTAAATGAACAATAAAATTTAAAGGAATGAAGATTATCCTTTCTTTCAAATTTATAAGGCAGATACAAAGGAAAAGAGGATAAGGAGATTTTCTATTTTTAGCCAAAGTATTTCCCAACTATCAAAGGAAAATCTCGAGTGTCTTGTCATTCCCCTGAAGACTGCAGAAGATATCAAAGATGATTTGAGAAGTCCTTTTTCTTCTCAAAGATATTCATGTGGAAATGGAAGACTTAATTTTAAATAGGATCTAATCCCTTAGACATAGGATCTAAGTTCAAAGCTTTTGTAGTTGATTCTACTTAGAGATTTATTTAGATTTAAGATCCATTTCTTTAAGATCTGTAACTATATGTAAATATTATTTAAAGCCCGAAAAGGCTATGATGTAAGGAGGGGGTGGAAAAACAGTCCAAGAACTGTGGTTCAACTTTGGGAACTTGTAGCCATTTTTCATCTCACACATTTATAGATTCATCTTGACATAGAGGCTTCTTGCACTGTGTGTTGTTCAGTTTTCTATCTTACATATCTTCTATGTTTATGAGTAACTTGTATGCAATGTTTTATGTATATATGATGACATATAACTATCATCTTATCTCTTCATCGATATATTAAGCTTGTATACATTGGTCTTTCTAATGATAGATGATTGTCACCTCATCTCTTCGTTGATAAACTTAGCTTATTGTTATCACTGAAATTTCATCCACACATGGCGACAAGAACTCCGCGTCGTCAAAACAGGAATGAAGCTATTTATGGCACTAAATCACATTCACAGCATTGCAAAAGGGTCAAAAACTATACAAAGTAACCAAAAATTGAAGGGTGCTTTACAGAATCTGGGTGCGCGTGCACATGTGCAGAACAACAACGTACCATTCGCGCATACGCGTACGACGCATGACTGTTGGTGCAAAAACCCGTGCACCTGCTAAACGGTGCATTTATTGAAATTGGTCGGCCTCCCAACCACTAATGGATCAGCTCCCAAGCCGATTTGACATCAAATCTGAGCTGAATCCGCATGGTAGGATGGTCAAAGACCTAATTGAGCCCTAAAGAGCCCCTTTTCACACCTCAAAGGAGTTACATAATCACCCAATGCTATGCTATAAAAAGCCATGAAGAAACATCATTTTCTCAAGGAATTTTCATGTAATGTTATGCTGCTTAGATTGTTTTAAGGACTCACTCCTTGACAATAACACATTAGCACCATTTCATTGAGCTATCCACCTCTCTCTTGAGTGGGTATGCTTGGAGTTCTTTCACCATCATTCTCATTTTATTATTGTAAGGAGAGCAAGTTTGTGAGGGCCTCAAGAGCCTTCCTTTGGAGGAAGAAGGAACC
>SNQJ01S0050071.1:107021-117433 GCA_010110895.2 Picea sitchensis | reverse complement strand
TATATTGTGCATGGTGTATTGTGGTGTATTGGTGTAACTCTTATACTATTGTTCATTGCTCATTGGATATAATTGAATGGTTTAAGTATAATCTGAAAAAATGTTTTAAATTGTACTTGATACTGATTCACCCCCCTCTCAGTATCAACACCTTTCGTGCCATATCCTACTACTTTCATCAGCATGAGTAAGAAGAAAGTAGAATTAGGTTCAATGAATTCAAAAAATGTATACAATCTAGACTGATGATTTAACTCACTGGTAGCAACACTGGAGTTGGTTTTCATGTCATAGATGTCCATGGAATTTGGTGTGAATACGACTCTATTTCCGGTGATGGAATTAGTCATCTGATACATGGAGAGAAGGTTGACAGAAAGCTTGGGAACATGCAGCAGATTCTCAAAACTTCCATTGGTGAGTTCAATCCTTCCTTTGCCGGTGACTTCGATAGAAGAGTTGTACCCCATCAGAATAGGAGGATCTTTGCATGCATCCAAAGAAGAATATACTACTTTTGAGGCAGCCATGTGATGTGATGCTTCTGAATCTATGATCCAAGCATCGAGAGAGGAGCTGATTGCAATCAAGGCATGGCTAGAATTGCCTTTCTTGGACTTCAAATCTTCTGGCTTCTTCTTCTTGGCACCCTCGGGAATGAAATCTCCAAGGTTGTTTTGTTGAAGTATTTGAGACATCATATCTATTTTCTTTTTCATGCAAGCAGATTCTGGATGGAATCCTTTGTGACAGTATGAACATTTCTCCCCTTTTCTTCCCTTTTCCCCTTTAGATTCGGAGGCATCGGTGAAGGGTTTTGTGTACCCTTCCTTCTTCGAATGTGCATGAGCTTTCCACTTATATTTATCTTTAGATTTCTGATATTTGTGGCTTCCATCATGCACAGTGAGTGCACGCGCCCTTGGGCCTTTGATTGTTCCCATGTTGATGAGCTTGGTTTGCTCTTATGTCAGGGATTCGATAAAGTCCTCAAGAGAAGGCATCTTCCAGGTGGCTCCAGAGGTGAATCTAACAGTATGGAATGTGGATATGAATACAAAGAATTTAGGACCAAGATTGGAGAGAATGGTGAGAACCGTTTGTTTCTCCTCCTTTGATTTATCAACCCCACAAGCTTTGAGTTGTGACAGTAAATCCTTGAATTTTGTAAATAAATCTTAGATATTGTCGAAGCTTTTTGGATCCAATGTGAGTAGATCCACCTCCATCATGTGTCCCCTCATCTCATCTTGTTTTCCAAATATCCCTTCCAATATGATCCAAGCTTCATTGGGAGTCTTACAAGAAGATATGTGAAAAAGGAGATCGAGAGAAATAAGACTACAAATTGTTTCGAGTGCCACATCCATGCGATTTAAGTACTTGGATTTTTCTATGGATGATGTCGGCTCTGTATCTATATTCATGGTTAGCTTGTACAACCCTCTGGATCAGATATGTCTGGCTATTTTATCCTTCCATGAAAAATAGTTGTAAGGTGTAAGAATGAATTCTTTTTGGAATTCCATCTTTCCGCTATATTCAATCTTTTGTACCTGCAAAAATTTTGGTGTAGCTTTTGCTTAGCAGTCCATCGGCTCTGATACCATGTAAATGTGTTGAAATTGCACAGAATAGATCTATCTAAACAATAATACACACATTTGCAGAGAGAATTTGAGAAAGAAGAAGAATGAGAGAAAGAATGGAAGAATTCTCATTAACTGTTATGAATAATGAATAATTTACACATGATATACTCTGTATAACTCAATGAGTTTGACTTGAGGATAACCAATGCGCCATAGTGGTGGTATAGAGTGATATAGACACATACCAGTAGTTACGGGAGTGAAATGCCACCTATTCTAGTCTCTTAGGCAGTTACAGGAGTGAACTGCCACCTAGTTGAGTTAACTAGTCAACTAGTCTTCAGTTAACTGACTGAACAGAGAGTAGTGAGGAGTTAACTTAGGGAATCAAGGCTAATGCGCCACTTTGGAGATGATCCCAAGGCAAGGTCGAATTAGCATGGTGATGATCACAATGTTACATGGTGATGATCCCAATGCAACATCTAAACTCAACTCAACTAGTCAAACTGAAGTGTCAACTGAAAGAGAATATTTTCTAGGTGGAATATTCTCCCCTAAAATATAGGATACTAGATAATGACTACTTATGACTAATAAATAAGGAATGACCTTAGGAAAAAGAAATCCTATGTGTGTGTGAAGTAACTCCAACAAAATTCACATCCAAGATTGTGCGAAGAGATCACAATATTGAAGGATGAAAATGAGAGGTTATTAATGTTTATTTATACCCTTCCAAGCACCTTCTTTACTTGACCTTGAGCAGACTTGCAACTTCTTGTTTGCAAAAACTTTTTCTCCTTTACTTGAATTTAGGGCTAACTTATAACTTTTCGACCTTGGATCCAGAGCTTCTTGACCATACTTTAGTGCTTCATCTTTAGGAAGGAATAACTACTCAAACGTGAGGAACCACGTGGAAAGCCAACTATCATCGGAGATGGATTGACGAGGACTATCAATCAGGGGATGTTTTGCATGCATTTGCAATGTCCTTCATACTCTTTTCTTTAATCAACTTCAGGATTCATGACCACACATATGAGGATTCTTAATGACTTAACCACTTAACCATATTTCCATGGATTCTTGTATACTTCTTCAAAGCATCTTACCATGAGGGCCATGCTTAAATCTAAGCCATAAGGGGACCACTTTGTAGACTTCTTCAAATACACCTATCACTTCTAGAAGATTCCAAACTTTCTTCAGGGCTTCCTCTAGGGTTGACATGACTTGATTTGGGGTTTCTTCTAGGGTTTGTTATAGAAATATTTTCCTCACCCCATGCACCTTGCTTAGAAGGCCTTTTCCATTTCCCTATGCAGACTTGAAGTCCCCTTTTTTTCAATTCTGAGAGCCAAAAAACATTATTTTTCCACATATACTCACCCTAAAAACTATACAACATGCATATACGCAGGCTGCACCATTACAATCCGCGTACATTAAGTTTTGTGCCCAAAATTAAAAAATGGTGTCGGGTTTCCATGTCACGTCACGAGATCTATGATCCTTGAATTTCCATATACTAGAAACGTTCCGACTCATTCCTTCAGTTCCATTTGAAGGCTATAAATGGGCCATATCCAAGCTATGGAAAGGAGGAGAAGAATTCAACTTTGAGAGAAAAGTACTCAGGATAAATTATTCACTTCATATTGAGTCTGCATCCCTTTGTCCTTTTAAGTCTGAACACATTGTTCATCCCCCAAGCATGGATGTTTTTAAGGATGGAAATTTATATTAAAATGTAGAAATGTGGGCTAATATTACTAGTCTTTAATATGCAAAATGTAAAATATTTGGTGATAGTTTTGTAAAAGTATTCAAATTTCTATGTATTTTATATAGTTTCTATAAAATTTTGGCGATTTGTAAGGTAAAACAATTTTATTCTATTGAATTTGGGCGAATCATTTTTAGAAAAAATGGAAATTGGCGAATCGTTTTTTGGGAAAAACCATGGAAAATTAGCCCATTTGCGAAATTTAGCCCTTAAAATCATCTATGCCCCCAAGCTCTTCCCTATTTGACGAAGAACCTCATTGTCTCTCTTATATGAGCTTGCCTTTGGTGGAGAATTGAAGTGGTGGAGGCCCAGCTAGAAGGGACTTAACTTCTCGGTTCTAAACATGCCAACACAGAAGTTTGTCATTCATACACTTCTGTTGATTACATTTTAATAGAAATACTCTTTTCTCGTCCAATTAATGTCTTGCAAATATTTGAATTGTTATTCCATGGGCATATTTGTTATGAATATTGATGGATTATGCTATTATATGTGCTAAATTCATATATTATCACCATATTCTTGTGTATCTTGGTTGTTGAGGAGAAGTTGCAAGTATATAGATTTGGGTCAAGTGCTCAATGGTGGACTTCATCGAATGTCCAGACGAGGTAGGCTCTTTATCTTGTCTTGTTAGCATATTTCTTTATATAGCATACTTGAGATTAGAGTTGATTTTTGGAGTCATTTCTATCTATTGTGGTTTACCCCATGCCATAGAGTGATTTCCCTCATAACATAATTGGCGACCATACTGGGGAAATAATCTTCTTTTCGAGGCTTGGAGTGTTTTTCTCCTATGATTGCTCTTGGGTAGCTTGAGTTTTCTTATCATCTAACTGCTTGACAACCTATTTTCATTTTGAGTCTGAGTTTCTTGGCCTTATCCTTGACATCGCAGTGTTTCAATACATATACATGGATTTTCCCTTGACAAACGCGTACATACATGAGCTGTCATTCTGTAGGGAGTGTATATACATGGTTTTCTCCTGAACAATCACATACATCATCCTTGCTTGCTTGATTTATGAGTTTGGGGTTTGCTGGCTAAGTTTCAATGGTTGCTGAGTCTTCTTGGGTCTTTGTTAGGACTGTTAAGTACATGCAAAGTGATAGGAAACCTTTATTTGGTTGAATTTTTGGGTGGTTTTCTTTCTCATCATTTTTGTTTCATTGGTTGTCCTTGCATCTTGGGCTAGTTGTTTTCTTCTTGATATCCTGCTTGGTTTGTCTCTTTTTGCTTGCAATAGGATTTATGTATCAAGATATTGTCTAGTCCTTTCATTTTCATTCTTTTATATTGAAAATACAAAAAATAAACATTTTACATCATGGCATTTGATCTTTTGGGTTCTTATCATTGATCTTGATACATGTATGGAAATATTACATCTTATTTGAAATCGTAGAGTTGAATTGAAAATTGCATTTTGAAAAAGCTTATCATTTGTTGAGAATTGAAGTTAGTACATTGCATTATATTCATATTCATTTATTTGACTTTCTGAGTGATAACATCATCAGTTTCATGTCCATATCTTTTGAGTAAACAAAGCCAGTAAAAATAATGTTGATAAATTTAAAATTGATTAGAAACAATTTTATTTTTCAGGGTGCACAAACTAGTTTAAGATTTAGAGCCTTGGAATAGGATTTTGTGACTAAACTTCTCCAAGGCTATTAAACTAAACATATGTGTCTGACTAAGGGAGTGGTGAAATACATTGTATAATTGGTGACATTGGGAGGCTCCGCTCACACCGTAGTTAAGCACGAGGTCGTGTGAAGTCGATTGAGGAGATATCCCTCCAATACCTTCTTAGCGTCAGAGATATTTCTGGTGTTCTATTCGTATATGTGGGTCTTGCTAGTACTTTTACCTCTGTGAGAGGCGGTGATTTCGAGATTTCAAGCTTTGTTACCTTGCCCATATGGTGGACCTGACTTACGACTGTTATCCTACACATTGGTTATATTGTGGTGGCTTAGTTTCTTGACATAGGTAGCCACATAGGTTACTTGCATGGGTTATTTTGTAGGTACCCTGAGTCAAATAAGGGTCAGACAACACACAATCTTTATGGAGGATTACCTATCTGGGGGGATTTGACCGATTGGTTGTTAAGCCTATGAGGGTCCTTATAACTTATTTTGATACCTTCGATCTTTCAAAGGGAGTCTTAGGCCCCTCTTGTGTGAGGCATACCTACTTTAGGGAGGGAGGCCCCTTTCAACCACTTGATCCTGTTTGTGTGCATATTGGATTTTTTGTTTATTTTGGTGTGCTTTTTAATTGTTAGTTGGCCTTAGGATTTGTTTTTTATATCTCAAGTCTCGAGTCATTGTGGAGCCATACCCGCTTCCTCGCAGGTCTCGACATTTGTTGAAATTACCATCGCATTTTGAGTCTTTGCCTTCTAAAAGGCGTAAATTTATCAAATGTGTTACACACACCTCCACCTACCATACTTGTGGTCATACAAGGATGAATACCGAGTCAATTCAGAAAGATACTGAGAGTCCTTCGACTCCTATTCCTACTATAGTTAATAGTGTTCCTTTTATGCCTTCAACCACTATGATTGTAGTGCCGATGGTTCCCATCATCACTCCTATCTAGCCCATAGTTGCTACTCAACCCATTGCGATTAACCATTTTTGGTCTCTTTTTCATTCACCTAGATACAACACTCAGTCCATCCCTATGACCTCTATTCCTTTCTCTTATGGTATGTCGAATTTCACATCGCAATTCTCATCCTCTATTCCAGCATCTAATCAAAATCCTAGTATTGAACTTCGGGGCATGGATCCTCCACATATTCCACTTTCATTTGGTGGTTCTCATATTCCCCAAATGACTCCTATGGTTGGAAGCCAACTTTCTTTTCACCCCATGTCTAATCCTAGTCTTCATGTTCCTAGATGGATCAATCAACTAGGCAGACAAGCTGCTGCTTATGTTCCATCCTTTACACCTACTTCCTCCACATCGATTTCAACCAACACGTTTGGCATGACGAATCCACCTCTGTCTTTCGGATTTCCACCCAGAGGAGGTCAGTTTCATACTTTTGGAAGCCCCTAACCTAGAGCTACTCCGGCTGGGGGAAATATTTAAAACCATCATCATAACATTCCTATTGGAATGGTTCCCAACAATCCCTTGTGAATCAGTTTGGAGGGGGGTTTTTCAATCCCCAACAGGGTCATGGTGCATACCAAAACCATGGATGGGCTGTGATTCCCCAACATTAATATTTCTTGGGAGCTTGAGGCTATATTCCATAACCCTGTCTCCCTTTTCTGGCCATGCTCAATTTTCCAGACTTGTCAAGATTAATGAACAACCCGGTGCATCATGATTCAACATGCCCCCCTGTCCCCACCAAGCTTCCTTCAGATATTCTAAAATTTGAGAGAAATAATGGTGAGAACCCTGGTGATCACGTCACTACTTTTCATCTTTGGTTGTCTTCCAGTTCCCTTAATGATGATTCTATTTGTTTAATATTTTTTCGATGCACCCTCATGGTGGTCGTGGAAAAATGGTACATAGAGCTACTTGGGGGGACTTATGGTAACTTTAACCAGATAGTTTTAGTCTTTCTCAACCACTTCAAATTGTCAGTGTGTTACTATGTCAGCATATAACCTATGTATGCCCTCTGCCATGAAAAATCCACTCATATCTTGGCTCACATCCAAGAGTGGCACAGACGAAAGAGGTTGATCAAAGCCTACATTCCTCCATAGTTCCTGTTGGAATGGTTTCTTAAGTCTTTACTGCCTTATATTTCGAAGGATATCTCTACATCTATGGTGAAATCTGAAGAGGAAGAAATTTTGAAAGCCCAACAGTTAGATCTCATATACGCATAGTCTGGGATGTTATATGAAATTGGTCATGACACACCGAGGTCAAACTACGACTCTAGACAGAAGCCCGGGCCTCATGTCAATGGCATTATAGGCTCCACAAATGTTAAATCTACAGACTTGGTGACAAGACAGTTGAAATATTTGTCTCTAATCCAGTCTGTAGGAGGACAAGCTTCATATGTGTCCTCCATTCCCACTCAGTCGACATATGTACATTCTGTGCAATCATCGACTAACTTGAATGGTAACTGACAACCAGGAGGGAATAAAAGGAAAGAATGTGGTAACAATTGTAAGGGTTAGAGGAATAATGATAATAAACCCAAGGACAATGCTAATAATGATAGATTGATGGTTAATGTTGGTGAGGGAAAGAAAGAGAAGCGGAAGGTGAAATTCCCTTGTAAGCTTTGTACTTATGATCACCTAACCCACTTGTGCGCCAAACTAGAGGAAGCTAAGAGGATTTTATTTCTACTGCCCACTGTGTTGACTGATCCTTTTCCGCATAATCAACACATGGCCTCGAGCTCCTCTAATGCTAAAGATGTGGCGAGTGGGAGTCAAAACTCACCGGCGCAAGACGGTGACCGTCTATGCATCAATATGGTCAAGTCTCCAGTTAATGTAGCCACTCGGTCTCGCAATTACATTTATTCATAGGCTGTTCTAGGCATAGAGTCTCCCCTTCCTTCAAAGATGCCTTTACATATCTAAAATCTAGAGCCTCTTCCTCGTATTCTGAAAGGAGTACTCAAACGCTCTACCCACAACCATAATGATATAGCTTCCCATAATTACTCTATTATTGAGGATCTGGGTCAAACCCCTTGCACGATGTCGGCTTTAGAGATACTCTAGATGTGTCCTTCACATATGAATGCCTTGTTATCTACGTTAGGAGATCTAGACCCTTGTGGCTCTAAGGTTATCAAGTTTGACGTCATGGATGTGAAGCCTTTCTTGCCTTACCACATGGCCTTTCAAATCCATGTGGATTACTCAAAGTATACCATCAAATGTACTGTTATTGATGAAGGCACTGCAATTTGCATGATTTCCCTAACCTATTGGAAATATATTATCTCTCCAACCCTCTCTCAATATCCGACAATGTTGAATGCATTTGATGGTCATCTTTCCATCCCCACAATATTATTCCTACCTTTCTGGTCTAGTTAGGTGGGAAGACAGTGGAGGTGGATGTCGGGGTGGTTGATGTGCCTCTTGACTATAACTTATTACTAGGGTGCAACTAGACTTATGCTATGACTGCATTCGTATCGTCTGTTTTCCATACTTTATGTTTTCCTCATGAATGGAAAATTGTGACGAACGATCAGTTGTCCTTTGCGCATGCTAGTCCCAATGCATCAGTTGGACCTTTGATCCCCGTTATCAATAATTCTTAGCTAGAAACTGAGGATATTGGTTTCAGAATGTATTCATCCCTTATGGGTACCTTTGATTTCATGGCACCAATTCATCATATCTATTCCATGTCCAGTAGGTCTGTTTCGTCAATGAGGTTCGTTCCTTTCCGCACTTCGTATTTTAATGATCCTTGGACCCTACATTCCTTGACCCTATCTTGTGAATGTCAGTCACATACTGGAATGGAAATGCCACTGTCAGCGATAGAGATAGTGTATTAGGTTGTTCTTGACTTTTCTACCAACCCAGATCCTATCTCCTTGCAGACGGATGAGGAGGACCCTATTCTTAAGCCCGCATGGGCCACTTCATTGTATTTCTCACATGATTTCCTTGATGATACTTTACCTTTGGATGAAGCAACCATAGAGGCCATGAATGGTTCTGATAGGCCATGGGATGATATGCATCATCACTCTTATTTCCTCCCATGGCTTGCTAGAATCAAACAAGACGATTTTAGATCTACCTTGAGTGAGATAGTCGGTCACACCGTAGTTCCACTTGATATGCACGACATTTATGCCGAATGAAACATGGTGAGTATTTCTTCTACCGTCACGATCCATACCTCTTGTATTCCTAGTAAAGTTAAAAATTTATATCACGGTGCAGATTGTTCACATGAAGAAATTCAATCATTCACTCGGTTATACGAGAAGAAACTAGGAATCAACCCTCACTTTAAGTGCAAAATACCTTCTCTTAGATTGGAAGTTAAGCTCCTACCTGGCACTTCCGATCTCGAACAATGCCTCATACACCTAGAGAGTTTAGATGAGCAGCGTTGAGATGCCTCTACGACTATCAAGGAAAATAAATGACATGTCAAGGTCCAGCTATTGTTGGGAAAAACACCCTACGGACTAGCAAACTAGGGTCAGACTTGCATGCAGATTTTGATCGAAAAGAAACTACTTTTTTACCTACAACCCAAGATTTAAACCCCTCTTTCACAGTAAATGCATGGAAAAGGACCACTAACCTTATTACTGACGTTCGATGTAGATCCTCCGTTGCTCTTCGATTACTTTCTTGCAGTGCTCCTTCCACAGATAACCTGCACTCAAGACAAACAACAACTATGCATGCATGCTACTTCTATACTCAAGGGTTAGAAATCAAGCATAAATTAGTCAAATCATAGACAATTCATGCATTGGGCCAGGAAAATTATTCTTTTTATTACTGAAAGTGAATCAAATTACAACAAAGCGGAGACCGGCCACTGCTCCTTGAACCTGATCCTGGGCTCCTCTTCTTCTGTCCTTCAACTGCTTTGCGTTATATCTCCTTTGGCATGAGGAAAGGCTAAAGGGTTGGGACAATGGATTACGTAAATGGGCAGAGTTTCTTCGCTATATTTTTTCCTCCTCCAAATGGTACCCCTACCCCTTCTTTTATAGGCTAGAAGGAGCTAGGGTTTTGGACGAACCCTTGACCATGCATGGCCGGGAGTTTCAGTTAACTGACCCATAAATTTTTGTTCTGTCAACAACTTTCCTTTTTTCGTGCTTTGTTAGGTACACGCGGGCTGTAGTGAGTCAACCAGCATGCACATGCGTGCAGTAATGGGTTAGGGCACATGGGCCTTGACACAAGAGGATTTTCAAAGAGTTGTTCAACAAAGTTTTGGCAAAGAAGGGATATGAGTCGACCTGATGCTAGGTAAGCATGTGTGGTGCAATTTAGGGTTATAACAG
>SNQJ01S0050071.1:89474-102860 GCA_010110895.2 Picea sitchensis | reverse complement strand
ACTTAGACACTCCCTATCGTAGACTCTAATGTTTGGTTTTGAATGGCCTTGGAGAGTTTCCTCTCCAACCTAATCCAAGGCCCTAGTCCTGAACTAGTTTGTGAACCCTACAAACAAAAAGTCTAGTAGATTTTAAATTAGCATTTCTTTTATGGATTTTTCTTACGCAAGGGGTATGAGGGTGAAATTGATGATGTGTAAAGACAAAAGCAAAAACGAATGAAAAAAGATGGAAACAAAAGACTTTTACTAAATGCAAAATTTCAACAACTCTTCACAAAGAAAGATTTCTTTTTCTTTTCAATTTTTCTAAGATTTTATACAACAAACTTAAAGGAATTTCGCTCGACTACGAGCTACTTATGCTCTAAATGCACTGCAAAAACTTACGAAATAAAAGATTTATCCCTATATAATGATGAAGAAACACACTCTTCAACCAAAGAAGAAAACGAAAAGAGATTTTTTTATTTTATTTAAGTGCTAGTAAAGCAACAAAGGGAAAATACTGACAAGCACAAAACCAAAAAAACAAATTCTGGCTTAAATCGCAGATCGAAAAGAATCAGAGTAAAGAATCACAAAATGGCAATAAAAACAAAAAACAAAGACTCTCACGCTTGTCTAAAAACCATAAATTTTTATTTTTATTTTCTGTCAACTATTAACTAAGAAAAAGCAGGCTAAGGGTAAGATGACCTAACCTACTGACTGTTCAAACCTAGACTCAAACACCTGAGAGGAATACTTCTCATCAAAGGAGGGGATGACTGCCCCACCTTGAACAAAAGGTAGCCTGTCAAGCACGCGACTGTCACTAAAACAACACGCGTGCAAACGCGTGCTGAATAGAGACAGAAAGCGTGTACACATGGGCTGACCTTGTACAGGCTGCGTGTATATCTAAATTCTAAGAAAAAAATGAAAACATGCAGTCCAGACCAAGAAGAGGCCTTTGGTATTGATAACCAAGGTCCCTTGAAGGCTTGGATGCTCTTTCTAACAGAAAATACAAATAACGTAAAGAATAATAAGGCGAAAAAAGGCAATCTGAGATAGGACTGTGAACCAACAAGACTCAGACAGGATTCTGGAAAACCCCCTAAGAATGTGAAATTCTAATAGGGAAGAGGAGGATTGCCTCTAAGGTTCTCTGAATTCCTACACGCTACTGTTATCCCTACAGCAAGCGTTCACACGTGGGCCGTAAGAGGATAGGGCGCGGGTACACGCGTGCAGGCCTTCTGCAGGCCGCATGTACCTCTGTGTGTCCCAAAAACTACAGTCAAGCAAAAGTCAAGGAAAGATGGTATGGAAAACCAGACTCCCTGCTAGCTCAGACCTTACAGAAAAAGACAGGCAAAGAAAAAATAGAAAACCTAATCTTTAAACTACCCAAAAACTCAAATAAATCCAGAAACCCTAAAGAGTATTTTCCCCAGTATGGTCGCCAATTCTGTTGTTGGGAAAAACACCCTACGGACTAGCAAACTAGGGTCAGACTTGCATGCAGATTTTGACCGAAAAGAAGCTACTTTTTTACCTACAACCCAAGATTTAAATCCCTCTTTCACAGTAAATGCATGGAAAAGGACCACTAACCTTATTACCGGTGTTCTATGTAGATCCTCCATTGCTCTTCGATTACTTGCTTGCACTGCTCCTTCCACAGATAACCTGCACTCAAGATAAACAACAGCTATGCATGCATGCTACTTCTATATTCAAGGGTTAGAAATCAAGCATAAATTAATCAAACCATAGACAATTCATGCATTGGGACGGGAAAAGTATTCTTTTTATTACTGAAAGTGAATCAACTTACAACAAAGCTGAGACCGGCCACCACTCCTTGAACCTGATCCTAGGCTCCTCTTCTTTTGTCCTTCAATTGCTTTGCGTTATATCTCCTTTGGCATGAGGAAAGGCTAAAGGTTTGGGACAATGGATTACGTAAATGGGCAGAGTTTCTTTGCTATATTTTTTCCTCCTCCAAATGGTACCCCTACCCCTTATTTTATAGGCTAGAAGGAGCTAGGGTTTTGGATGAACCCTCTGCCATGCATGGCCGGGAGTTTCAGTTAACTGACCCATAGCTTTTTTTTCCGTTGACAACTTTCCTTTTTTTATGCTTTGTTAGGTACACGCAGGCTATAGTGAGTCAGCCAGTGTGCACACGCGTGCAGTAATGGGTTAGGGCGTGTGGGCCTTGACACAAGAGGATTTTCAAAGAGTTGTTCAGTAGAGTTTTGGAAAAGAAGGGATATGAGTCGGCCTGATGCCAGGTAAGCATGTGTGGTGCAATTTAGGGTTATAACACCAGTATGATAATTTTGTCTGTCCTCGGCATTACGCTGAAGGTGACTTGGTCCTCTTGCACAACCAAGCCAAAGAACCATTGGGGGAAGTCAAGTTCAACCCCATGTGGCATGGTCCTTATATTGTGCAATGTGTCTTAGAAAAAGGAGCCTACAGATTAGAATATTATAAAGGGAATATGCTGACTAAGCCCAGGAATGGGCTCTACTTGAAAAGATATTATGCTTAAGCTCTACGCTTGGGTGTAACTCTTTCTATACTAGTGTATCTTAGTGTATATATATTTTCCCTTTTTTTATCGGCTTGCTTATCGAGTTTTCCCTTGGTTGGCAGATTTCAACGTAGTCTTCAGTTTACTTAGGATTCACATACAGTGCCAACCGTCATACATGGAACTTATCTTCCGCCGCTTAGGTTGTTTACTCACCTGAGGGTCAATTGGTTTCTTCAGGTGGCATTTGTCTAGGGCCATCAACGAATAATGTGGCTGAATATAGCGTTGTTATAGAGATTTTACGCGATTCCATTTCACATAGTATTTGTTCTTTATAAGTTCACCTGGACTCCCAGTTAGTAGTATGTCAGTTGAATGGAAATTACCATGTGTGAGACCCTACTCCACTTCGACGATTCCTATGGGTATGACTTTTGGAACAAAATTTTGATTTTATTACTTATAAGCACATACATCGAAGTTCTAATTAAGTATCTGATGTGTATGCTAATTATGTTTTAGATTGGCATTTGTCACATAAATAAAGTAAAGAAAATGCATTTACCAATGTACACATTGTAATATAAGTAAAGTTGAAGACCAATGTTTTTTATATTTCATTTCTCCAAAAATATGGTGTTATAGCACAAAATTGGGGCTCACACCCTCAAAATAAATATACAACTGATCAATACAATAACCATGACATCTACACCCATGGTTCTAGATGTGTGTCATGATAACATAGTACGACGTTTGCGAGATGCTGGAAGAATCACAACCAAGCACGGGGCACACCTACAACCTGCCGTTGCATCGTCTCCAACAGATCCTCTACTTGAACCATGGGAATTCTTTGCATCACATGAGATAGGTTTCCTTGCATGTTTTGAAGCACTCTCTCAGCGTCTCCTCCTGCAGGATCATCCCCTCGGTGCCTTCGTCAGTGTCGTAGGAGTCCATATGGCCATTGCGGACCCACATCTGCGTAGCAATACATGTTTTAATTAGTACTTGACATCATCCAAACATATTTTTCTTTTTTCTTTTACAAAAATACAAAAAAATAAAATATTTAAAAAATATTCATACCTATGTCTCTGTAGGCATAACCTGGTGGTAATGGCATGTCCGGATCTCCTCTGAAGTCAATCCTTGCATATGGGTAGTTGTCCAAAGCTGTCACCTGCTGACACCACCAGAAGAAAAACTAGTCATTGTAGGCTGTTGTCACCCTACCTCCCCCCAACTGCCTCATCACCTCAGTCCATCGTGCCATGGATGGATCATGAGGTCCATGCAAAACAATATCGACTCTAGGGCCCAAGATTGGAACCCGATTGAAGAAAAAACTACATAATATAGACGTGAACCCGAAGTTCCTCTTTCTACCTTGTTTGTAGTCTGTCAATTGGCTCTTCATATTGGCCAAAAGTGAGGTGCACTAGTCGTAAACCGTGGGTCGCAAGCACTCCACCTAGTATAACATAAGTGGCCTTGATGCATGATGCAACAAGGACAACCCCGTGATCCACGCCAACACTAGGAAAATGATCTTGAGACTCAGGTTGTCGATCACTCTGATCGCGAGTTGGCTCCCTACCTTCTCGGTCCCTACAATGTAGTGATTTGCTATGTAGTTCCCTATATTCATGCAGTGAGTGGCTATGCAGTCCTCTATAGGTTTTGAGGTTCACCACCTCACCCCGACGTGATAATATTGTCAGAAAGTATATGTCCTCAAATTCAATCCTCAATGGTTTCCCATCGAGGTTGAAGGCCTCTATATCTGGATCCCAGTAGTTCACCAACATCTCGAGCAGTCTCACTTGAGCCCTCATTCCTTTGAGAACCCAAAATTTATATAGCCCACATCTTCTTAATTCCATTTGGTCCCCTGGATATCTTTTTATTGCATCATCAAACTCTTCATGCTCTCTTTATCTCCACTCTCGCATCATCCTGCAAGTTTTAAATCAAATTTTGAGTCAATATCATTTAAAAAATTCAACTCATGGACTTGTACATGAGCTGCAGTTTACACATTCGCTTATAGGGATGCATATACGTGGTCTGTTTTGATAACATTCATGTATAGGGATTCATATATGTGACCCGATGAATTACACCTCGCGTACACCCTAGTTTCTAATTTACACCTTAAAATACTCAAAAATTGAAGCCTAAATTAAAATTTTAAACCAACAAAAATGAAGAGAAGGGAAAGAAGACTTAGTTGGTCCAGATGGTTGTCAATTTCGTCACTTGTATCTCCTGCAATCGACAGTTGAATATCCGGGGGAAATTTGGTCCAAAATGCACTATTTGGGTAAAAAATACAAATGGTATAGTAAAATTGGTTATTTTCACTATTTATAGAAAAGTTTTACCCACTTTACATAGTTTTTGCTAATATTTTGGCCTAGTGGACTAATAGTGCAGTGGATGGAGTTGGTTTTGGTGGTTTTATCCAGGGATTCTTACGATTTCTAGCATCATGTCACATGTTCGTGACTTTGGCAGGTACTTTCATTGACCAACATATAGGATATGTCATCACTCCATTTTTCACATTTGCATCATCCTATAACTGCAATTCGTATGCCTTAGGTACAAACCCATTTGTTAACGACACAGAACCTTCTTTCTACTACTAGAAGTGTCGTTATTGAATGGTAGAGACTTACCAAACATGGGTACCCTAGTTAGAACCTTTGTGCCATCTGGTGCCGATGTAGATATTTTTCCGTAAGACCGAGAGTCCCTTATAGATAATATGACTTTGTGTTCGAACCTTATTTCTTACTCATAAGCATGCCGATCTATACCTATGGGACTCCCACGAGTTTGGTTTAAGATCTTTTCTGACTCTTTCAAAAAGTGAAAATATTGTTGAGTGAACTTGTCTCTTTCACACTCGTAAATTGGATTTGAAAGGATGCCTATTTGGTGTAAGTTTGACCCTTTTTTAGACCAAGTAGACTAAAGTTATGAAAAAGGACATTCTTTGGATTTAATTTATAATTGCATCTCATCCTCTTGCTTGCATTATTGAGCCTATTGTCGGTTCCCTCTTTTGCATTATAAGCCTATTGTCTCAAGCAATTTGCATCATCATCCAAGTAGAGCCTTGTTTATATCCTTTATAGCTTGACACCCTGTACCCTACGAGGAAACATTCCCCCGAGTGTCCATATCCTGCATGTACCCCCTTGCATTGAGCATAGGTATGTTCCACTGTTGGAACTAGTTTCTTAATCATGACACTCATTTCCTCCTTTGTATCATAACATTCATTTGTCTATGAAAAAACAAAAAAAGACAGCCAGGAAAAGAATATTATCTCATGTTGGAAGCAGTTGTGTCTCCTTTGAACAGATCACAAACTTTTGAGTCCACTTTTCATTTGGATTTTTGGTTTAGCATGAACTTAGGAAGTTGAGCTCATTACTTAGATTCTACTCTGATTGGTTACTCTTCCAGTCCCTATGGAAAGTTTGATTGGTGCCTCCTGCATCACAAAGTTTCATCATTGAGTCTATGTTTCCAGAGTCTTCCATATGTCTCATGCTCTTGTTCAAAGGATGTCTATTAGCCTATGTAGGGAATTTTTCAAAACTATTGACTTTGCATGTCGGCCATACCCTCAATGCATCTCAGAGTTATAGAAGTTGTAGTCCTATCGTGCACCCTGGTCCTACTTTCATTATAGGTAGGTAACCTTGAACCCAACAATCAACATCTCCTCATTGGTCCCTGACTGGGGGGTTTCCCTTGTGTTTTACGGAAATAACTCTATTCACATATTGGGATTTGTATTGTGTCTTGGATTACATTATCCTTATTGGTGGTTTTCTCACCTTTTTCGATAATTTTCGTTATTGGTTGCTATTTAGAGAGTCGTTTTCATGCACTGCTTGCATCTAGTACATGTGAAAGATGCATAGGGTCATTGGTTCATGAACATGTTATTCATCTAAGTTCCTCCAAATCATCAAGCTACTGCTTTGTACCTCATGCTGACTAATGAGAAATTCATTATTGCTCTCCTTTCAGTGGGTCTCCTTCCATCGAATTCAACCCATCTATTCTGGAAACGAGACCTAGAGTCCTATGCGTACCTAGAGGCTTGCAATCATCAGTGGCAGGTTATCTCGCCATCGAGAGTTGTGAATTGTTGCACATTATTTTTGTCATCCCTTATGACTGTTAATGATGTAAACCTATCCTTTGTATTTAGAAGGATCATTGGCTTGAATTCCTGAAGAAAGAAGGGCGAAGAACTTTGCCTGAGAGAAGAAGTTGTATTTTCATTTGTAAAAATCCTATTAAAGAAGGTCATCGTAGGCTGCACTATATATAGGGTGCGACGATGCCTAATCGTCGCCCCTTACTCTAAATCTAGGATGCGAAGTCTCCACAGGCTGCACTATACTTAGGGTGCGACGATTTTCATACATGGAAAAAACGAGCATCTTCTCGATGCTTCTAGAAGGAGAAGTTTCTATGGTGAGGTGGCCTCCGATCAATTTGGTTCTTACTTTTTTTTCTAATTTAGTGGGATCATCTTAACCTCCTCACCTTATAAAAGGAAAGGAGCTCTCATGGGGAAAGTTAGATTGGAAATTTCGCTTGAGATTGTTATCTTGGTTAGAGTGGCTTTGAGCTTTGATTTGTCAAGATAGATTGTGAGTTACTTTCAGATCTATAGTCTCAGAATCCATGGAGCAGAAGTGTGTGGGAAATGAGGGACAATTGGAAGGGACCTTACGACATCAAGGCTTTGGTTGTAATCTCTCTTTCTATTATTTAATACAAATGCACTTTTCTTTCTTATATGAATATTATTTATCCATATTGTATGATTCCTTGATCACATACATAGTTTCATATCAAGTAGACTCTGTTATTATTTTCTTTGTTGGCTTGTGTTATTTTGCAAATATTTCTCCATAAGCCTCATGAAGGAGCTTGTATTGCATTGGAGAAGTCGAATCTTCGATATTTAAAAGGTATGCTCTAGATCCATTTCTCATTTGATAATTGAAATCTAAGGAAAGAGTAGTGTACTGTATTGTTTTGTTCTAGTTTCATAGTGTAGCTAGGGAGATCTGTTTATGTTCGCATTTATCAATTAATCCGATAACAAAATTGGCGATCATACTGGGGAATAGATTGTTTCCTAGTTAGTCTAGTTTCCTTATTTTTTCTGCTTTTATTCTTCCTACTGAGTCATTGGGTGATCCGTGTTGACTCTCTGGTCTTGAAAATTCATTTGGAAATCCTATCCTCTATTAATTTTTCTTGCATTTTCAGTCATCGTCGCACCTTGTGTTTTTACAGCCTGCGACGACCCTTGTAAACCCTTTGTATGCTCAGTGAT
The DNA here is from genome assembly GCA_010110895.2 of Picea sitchensis. Classification (NCBI taxonomy): domain Eukaryota; kingdom Viridiplantae; phylum Streptophyta; class Pinopsida; order Pinales; family Pinaceae; genus Picea; species Picea sitchensis. The sequence goes on along the minus strand of SNQJ01S0050071.1, from coordinate 94,944 downwards.
TGTCACACCCTATCTGTGGGAACCAGTGTGGCGACATCACACTATGTAGTTAATCATGCCTGCGACAATCCTTGATCGTTGCACTGTGCCTTTCTATTGCCTGCGTCGATTCCTATAGAAATGTTTTGGAGGGATAGTCAATTTTTTCTTCTTTACCCAGATCTGTGATTTATCTTTGGGCTTAATTTTTGGGTTTGATTATGGTGTGTTTATAGTCTTCTTGATAGCATTTCAATCTTCTTTTAGCCATCTTTACCTTATTTTTTCTTTGTTTTCTTTTGAAAGATTTGGTCTCTTGCTTTGAGTGTCTTTCAGTTACAAAGCATTATTTTTTGTTTAGAATTTTTTGGTGAAAGAACTTATTTTTCTTTATTTAATAGTTCGTGTTAAAAGAGAAAAATTGTTTGGGTTGTTTTGTTTTATAGAGATTTTCTATTTCTTTTAGCTATATTTGAAAAAAAAATTAATTTCTTGCTTTATATTAGATTGGGGGCATCCCTGCATTTGAAGTAGCGAAATTGCATGGTTTTTGGCATTTTTGGTCTTGAATTCTAAAAACAGTTCCCCCTCATGGCTAGGGGGGTCAAGAATCGTGTATTGGTGTATAGTCTCTTTGGCTCATTTCTTGAAGAAATTGATATTGATGAGTGTGATAAAATTTTGGGACATTGTGCATCTGGAAATGATAAACGTTTTCTCCTTCTCGTAATATAGCTTTCATCGAAGTGAAATATTTTCATTCTCATTTCTTTGGATTGTTTAGAGTCAGTTAAAAAATCATTTAGTCCATGCCATCTTCCTTTTGAGTAACAACAATCTTAAAAATAAATCTCTTAAAAAAATTTATTAGATATTTTTATATTTTCTAGTAGCAAACCTACATTATCTTAAGGTGTAGCACTTTGGAATAGGTTGAAAGGATAACTTTCGAAAGCTATCAAACAAACATAGAATCTTGTGCTAGGGAGCGGTGAAGTCCACTTGCTAAATTTTGTCCTGGGAAGCCCTTCTAACACAAGGGTCAATCACGAGGTCACATTAAGATTGATAGAGTTACTCACCCTGCTTTGTCGGTCTTTGTGTAAAGATTGATGTATTATGGTGGTCACTTGAAGGTATACCCACAATGATGAGTGGAATCCTTTCAAGTTGATTTTGGGCTAGATACCCTGCCTTTGCACGTGGATCGGACTGTCGACTGTTTCCCCAGGCATCACTGTTGTAATTGGTAACCTTAGTAGCCTATATCTTTAGGGTCTTTACATAAGGTGACTGTGGAGGGGAAAGTCTTCACGGTACCTGGATTCGATGTTAGCCAAACTCACTTGGGCTCCTTGAAGGGTATACCCACAATTATGTGTGGGAGATTGCACCAGGGTGTAATTATGTTAAGCAACGTAACTTTTCCACCCACTCTATCTCAGCCCCTTCTTAAATCGTTCTCGTGACATTGGATTTCATCACCAACTAGTGCATTCATTGTGAGAAGGTGTTGTTTGCTTGCTTGCTTACTATATTTTTAGCGTGTGTTGTTTGTTTTCCCTAGCATAATCTAGGTTAGATCTTTATTTTTATGGTGTCAGTTCCCAGAATGACCAATTAAGGAACCCCTTTTCTAGGGGAACCTTTTGTTTTTCCTTCTTACGGAAACATTGGTCCTCCACACATCACTACTTTGAGCCTTCCAGGTCTCATAATTGGATTACCAGTATGGTTGTTTTCCACTCAGGTAATCTCGAATGTAGTTATTGCTTCAGTTGTAATCACATCCCCCCAAGAGCATCAACCTCATGTTGATCCTTCGCCTTCTTCACCAGTAAGATCTTCTTCGCCTTCTTCACTTGCAAGGTCTTCTTCTGTTTCATCTTCTTCACTGATTGAAAGATCTGAAGCTAGTAACTTGGTGGATAAGAAGAAGAAGAAAAGGAAGACTAAGAAGAATAAAAATAAACAAGGGTCTAAGATTCCAACCACTTCCAGACATGTTGGAAATAAACCAGCTACAGTTAATCGTGTTGGGAGTGTTGATGATGCCAAGATCCCCCAAACAACCCATAAGCCCAAGTACCCTTGCAGGCTTTGTAAGGGTATCCATCTTATTAAGGATTTCCCTGGTCTATCCAAGGTTATAGAAGCATGGTCTACACACCCTCACCAACTCATATCATCAGGCTTTGAACAACATGTTGATGACCTCCTATCAACTAGTCAGGATACCATTGGGAAGAAGAAAAGTAGAGTCAAGTTCCCATGTATGTTATGCAAAGGGAGCATCTAACTCATATTTTCCCTCATATGTACAAAGCCTCAAAATTATTGGAAGACATGACTATTTCACAACCTCAACTTCTAGTTGCTTACCATAATCTTTCTCTCAACCCCCTTATAGTTGATGGAATGGTTAATCCGGTCCTTTCATTGGTCAATCTAGTTGATCACGTTGTCAATATGGTCACATCCTTAGTTGAACTAGTTGACAAAGTGGTTGATCTGATCCCATCCTCGATCAATCCCACTCTCCCGCCAGAGAGTGAAACCCAAGCGGTCGATCTGTTTCCATTCATTGACCCCATTCTCCCCTTGTAGAATGCAACCCAAGTGGTCAATGTGATCTCATCATCGGTCGATCCCACTCTCCTGCTCGAGATTAAACCTGATACTTCCCATGTTTTTCTTGTTGATACAAAATCTATCGTGCTGGGGGGAATTCATCCTTCTCTTATGGAACCCCCGCCAAGTAATGAGTCCATCCTTTCCAATTGGGATGTGATAACTAGACCTCGTCTTCCTTCTCACATTCCTTTACAGATTATAGTTCAGGTTTGTGGTCGGGACGGTCTTCAGATGCTGATAGATGAAGGTTCGTCCGTTAGTATTTTTCCTCTATTGCTTGGAAAGCTTTGGGTTATCCTTAGCTTGCGCTGGTTACGCAGAATCTGTTAACTTTTAACAGAAGAACCAGTCAACCTTTAGGGACCCTTTATCAGTTTCTTGTAACCTTGGGAGGGAAAGTTGTCTTTATTGATGTCATGGTAGTCCATGATCCCTTGGATTTCTCTTTTCTCCTTGGGCGAGACTATGTCTATGCTATGAAAGCTATTGTGTCCACTCTTTTTCATGTGATATATTTCCCTCACGATGGAAGAGTTGTAACTATTGATCAACTTTCATTTGTTGGTCCTAAATTGATCTCAATGACCTCCCTAAATGGTTCATATATGTAGACGGTATTGCCCCCTCCACAGATCAATTATGTGGCGTTGTCCCCCATGCCTTCACCTGCCATTGAAGATGAGCCTCTCATTGTAAGCTCAATCTCTTATGACTTAGATCCAGTAGTTGATACAATGATCTCTTCGATAGGGATTTTAAATTTTGGTCTCCTTACCCCTGTCATGGCCCTCGACATGTGTTCCTTCTAGAGTGTGTTTCTTCTGTCAAATGAAGATCTCTTGGAAGCCATGACCGAGTTTTGTCCCTTGACATGGTGTCCTTCCAGAGCATTTTCCTCTTGGAAGCCATGATCAAGAAGAGAAGTTGAGCATGATTTTATGATTTCAATCTCATTAAAAAATGAAACCAACTTTGAGCATGATTTTCTTATTTCAAGCTTGTTAAAAAATGAAACCAGCTTTGAGCACGGTTTTCTGATTTCAATCTCGTTAAAAAATGAAAATAGAGCTTATGGGCATAGTTCTTGTTTCTATGTCAAAATCATTAAAAAATGAAACAGAGGTATGGGGATTGAACCTAGATTCTCGAGCATAGTTTTTCTCCTCTGTGGAAAGCTCGTTAAAAAATGAAATAGATTTTCCCCCCTCTCTGTTTGAGTCAAGTCTTTCATCTAATATTTGAATCTTCATTTCATTCGCCTTTGCAGTTGGACGAAACAAATCTTGGGGGGAATTTTATTCCAGCCTCTGGACTTCATGATGAAGTTGAGCCATTAGCTTCTTAAGCTAATGGAGTTCCCTTTAAGTTCTTTTTAGACTCTCTAAACATGAAAAGATTGTCAAGCAATCTTGTTCTTTTCACGCTCGTAAAAGTATTTGAAGAAAAAATCTGGTGAGTGGTAGGTTATCTCTTTTTTGGTCTCGTTAGATTAATTTACGAAAAAGGAACTTATGGAGTTCTCTTTAAATGTTTTTCAGACTCTTTAAACATGAAAAACCCTTGAGTTTTCTTTCTTTGGACTCATAAAACAAGCATCGAAAGGCCCATATGGGACCGAACCACTCCTTCCTACGATTCGTTAAATATACTTGAGGGACTCATCTGAAGGATGAGCTTACAGTTCAATCATATGTTATCCTCCTCAAGCTTGCGTAAAAAGAAAGAAGTACTCGCCAGAAATGGTGGGGGAAAAATTGGGAAAGAAATGTGTCTAAACCTGTATTCTATGGAAGAGTTGCTTTTGAACATGACACCCTTTCACTCGCTTTGTGTCTTGGTTGGGAAATCCGCTTGTCTCTTGATAATACTCCTTTAGAATATTACAAATAGGTCTATGATCCTTGTTGTTGAGTCAGTATTTCCAAGACAGTTGTCATGTTGTCAATATGTTCAAAGAGAATTTCAACCTGAAAAACCTTCTATTGTGTCGACCATTTCTGTAGTCCTTAAGCCTTCTATTGCGGTGGCCATCCCTGAGTCAGTCCTAAATCATTTTTTACTCTGATCTACCTCAAATATTGTTACCCATTTCATTTCATTGATGGAGGATACATTAAGGCCCTCATGTGAAGAGTCTTTTCCTATCGACTTCAACTCATCATCCAGGAATTAAACTTAGAAACTAATTGGTACCTTGGAACTTGCATGCCTCAATGGCAGGTTTCCTCGCTTTCGATAGTGGGTTTTCATTATTGACCCCTGATTAGGAGATTCCATCGAGTGTCCAACTTCATCTCATTAATTCACATTCGTTGGATTGTACTAGAGTACCTTGGGGGTCATTGACATTAATGGTGATTTCCCTTGCACTTGTTAACGGTATACACTAATGACTGGTAATTAAGTGGTTTCTACCATGTTCGACTTCAACACATGTATTCACATGGTTAGATTCATGTTATAGAGTGGTGGAGATGAAGACCTTGGATATTTTCTGATAGATTTAGATTATGTTGGAGTATATTCAGTTTGTACTGTTGCATATATCCACATTGTATGTCTCATGGCTATGTTCAAATTTAAGTCTTTAACACATAGATCCACAGTGTATTTTTGGTGGCTATGTTTAGATTTGAGTCATATTGGCATGGATCCATAGTGTATGTTTGGTGGCCATGAACTGTCTTACTTGACATGGATCTTTTCATGTTGGCATGTATGCTTTGATTCATTCGTATTCTGAGTATGGGAATGCCTACCTTAGTGATGATATATTATTGTACTGTATTTCCTTGTTTGTTGGCAGGTTTCCGACCGACTATTCCTTGTTCCCTACACACACTCGACAAAGTATTTC
>SNQJ01S0050071.1:38034-78067 GCA_010110895.2 Picea sitchensis | reverse complement strand
ATAAACAAGTGCATCAACCATGCACCAACCTGTAATCAAATTGTACCATAAACAAGTGCATCCAACCATGTAAAAAGTATGTACCAATCATGTTTCAACTACTCATCAACTATGACTCATCAATATGTACCAACATCATCAACTATGCACCTCATGTATGTGCCAACTGATCAACTACTTGTCTCAACCATGTACCCAACATGTACCTTAACCAAAAGCCCTCATAAATTTCATCATCCAAATATGATTTGTAACTCTTTAATAGACCAGGTGTATATGATCACATACTTGCAACTCTTCCTTAACTTTAACAACAAGAGACTAGCATTTTCATCAAACTTTTCTTTAGTCTCACATGACTAGTTTTTGATTAGTCAACAACCCTAACTTGAAATAATCATAACTTTGTACCTGTAATGAATAAAGATCTAAAACTGATACACAATGTTCTTCAGTTTGTTTATGCAATTCTTGTAGGTTTCACTACTTGGAACCTCTTATAAAAGGATTTATAACAAGAATGGCATACCTTGCTAAATTCATGCTTATTCTAGAGAGCGACATTGTAGAGCGTTCCCCGCACGGATTTTTTCTTGAATCGATCTGAAACTGTTACAAAACATACTAAAAGCTATACTATAACCAACACATTAGGTGTTACTGAATTTGGATATGTTATGAATAAGTTATGATGTTTTTACCCAAAACATTTGTTTTAGACTAGTTTCATGACTAGCCACAAACCCTATTTTCCACAGAGTGTAACTCCAAAAATACAATGATCCACAAGATGAATTTTTTACCACATATACTTGGATATGTTTAATCAATGGACTAGAAATTTCATGATCTGAATCATTCTAGAAAAAAAATTATTGCAAAAATGGTGAGATCACCTGTAAATAACATACCTTAGAAAGCATCATCAGAAGAATTTATCCTTCCTTGAATTACGGCCTTATTTTCTTCACCTTCCCTCATAAATTAGGATTGGATATCCTTTATTTACCTCATACACCTATAGATATTCAATATGCTCAAGTGTGTTCAAAATGAGAGAGCCTTGCCTCTTATTTATACTCTCCAAGTTGCTTCCTTAAAAACATCTTCTAGGTCACTTTGCCCACTTTCCTTATTTTAGGGTTAACCCACTTCTAATTTCTCCATTAAATTTATTATTTAAATAATTGATATTGTATTCACTTTGAATTATAGTACACTCATCACTTCACTTTATTATTTACCTTCTAAAATCTCTTAAACCACTTTGACTACTTTGGCCTTTTGGGGCTTCTAGATGACATATGAGGGTCCTCCAACTTTGTAAGGCCATAACTCTCAAACCGTGAGGAGTTATGTGATGTTCCACATACCAGAAGAAAGGGAATGACATGTACTATAAATATAGAATAGTATTAACTAAAAATATATCAAATCTCATACCATTATCCATCAAACAAACTTGGGTCCATTACCCAAACCTAGGTTCTCCAACTTCTTATGGCCATAACTCTCTAACTGTGAGGAGTTATGTGATGTTCCACATACCACTGGAAATGGCATGATAAGAACTATCCATATAGGATAGTTTAAATGACAAATTCACTGACCTTCATCTCATTATTCCACAAATAAGCATGGGTTCTCTAACCATACTTCTAGGATAACTCAATCCGCAAAGCGTCTTCCCGTGAGGGATTTCACCATAAGGGGACTACTTTGGAGTTCATCCTTTGTGTTATTGGTCTTTCTTCAAGGGTGGACATCAATGAAAACCAACCTTAATCAACAAACAACTCATCTAGATCATCCATGCACGAGCATTTCAACATAAGAGGAAACAAGACAACGAATGAAAATACCGAAACAGCTCACAACAAAATTATAATCAAACCTCCATTAGAATACCACTAAAAAAACTCATCTGGATCATCCAAGAAAGAGTGTTTCAACACAAAAGGAAAAAATATTTTGAAAAAAGATGACTTCTATTAATGAGAAAATCTCAGGTCTCATACATAACCAGAGAATAACTCTGCTATTAAACTATTACAAAATAGGGAGCTCTGCTCAACCATCCCTCTCTACAAAATTCTTCAACTGCCTATTTATACTCAGATTAGTGGAAAACCACTAGGAGAGTCATCTGGCCATCCCGTCCAAGGATTTTCATCGGTGCATCCTTCTGTCAGATTGTGTGTGTATTCTTCTGTTAGACCCAAGCTCAGATGGGCCTGTAAGAAGAAAGCATCCATCGAGGTAGCTTGGGTTGATAGTTATGTCTCCTCAGCCATAGATTCCATGCCTTCTATTTATGGAGTGAAACGAGGTTTCAAATACTAGTCCTCATTCACTAATTGAATTATCCTCGGGATCAGGACAAGGATCAATGCCTAGGGGGATGCTACGTGCTTCTCTCAGATTTGACGCTAAATAAGCATGTGATTTCAGGGTCATCAAAGGCGGTTTGGATCCACACTTCTTTTGAGACCTAAATTCACCACCTTTCACCATGTATCCTTTTCACCATATCATGGTTTCGACTGAGGGACCACTCTAGAAATTTATCGTTCAAGCATGTTCCGTCCCCGTAATGAATTGTGGACATTGATCTAATGAAATATGCGATTTGGGAAATCCTTGCTTTTTCTTCCATGCACCACTATTGGATGGACCCTGCTTCCTGTTGCAAAGATCAATGGTTCACAATTACTTCAGGAGTTTTTCTTATGCTTGGTCGCACAATCCTTTGAAGTGCCATATTTCTAAAGTGTTAGATATGGCACTGTGTGGCCTCTTGATTTGGATGGCCGAGATTGACTTCAGGAGTTCGGGCTTCGGGCCCTTCAATGCGTAGCTCTTAAAATCCTCTAGAGTGTCGTATCTCCGAAGTGTGAAATCTGCCTCCACGTGGCCTCTTGATTTGGACGACCAAGATTCACTTCAGGAGTTCAGGCTTTGGGATATTTTCTTCTTCTTTCTTTCGCAATGCTCCGAAGTGTTGTATTTCTGAAGTGTTATATCTAGCACCACATGTCCTCTTATTTTGGACAACCAAAATTTACTTTGGGAGTTCAGGATTCGGGAGATTTCTCCTGCTTGCTCGTGAAATTATCCGAAGTGCTAAATTCTCGAAGTGAGAGATCTGTCGATGTGTGTCCTCTGCCTTCAATGGCTCAGATTTACTTCATGACTTCATGACATTTGGCTATTCATTAATCCTTGCGTGACTTTTAAATTCCGACTGTCCAGGGGCCGCTAATCTGAACTGCACATGGGATCTCCATCATTGAAAATCAAACCTGCTTGTTGCTTGTATTTCAAGACCGAAATAGACTACTTTTGAATGATGCGCTTGGATGTTATGTGTGAAACAAAATACTTGGTCATCCTGTGACCTTGAAAAATTTATGTGATAGCAGGTTGTAGACTCCTTCTGGTTGTAGCCAGAGAATTGGGGTTTTGGAGCTTCCCTTAGGTTGTAGCCCGAGAAACTAGGGGGTTGGAGCCTCTTTCCAGTTGTAGCTGGAGAATTGGAAGTTGGTGCTTCCTTGAATGTAATTCTTGACATATAAGAAAATCATTCTGTGTTTTTCTCCCACATTGGGTTTCCACGTAAATATTGGTGTACTATGCATTGTGTGGATGTGTTTATTATTACGCATTGATGAATGTTAATGCTTATGATACAATAATATATTGATGGTGAACAGATGAACATGGTTAAATAAGTAAAAGAATACCCGTTTTGGTTTAAAGGATTAATAATTGGTATAATTTCTCATTATTGATTCACCCTCCCTCTCAGTAATCCAACACTTATACCCGATATTAATTCTTTCCTTCATGGAAGACTTCATCATGCTTCTATAATCACGAGCTATGTGTCCATAGTTGTGGCAATTGTAACACTCAATATTGTAGGGGGGCATAGATCCAGATGGATATCGGTGGCCACCCACCTATTCCACTATCTCAAAGAACAATTTTCCATTTTGGTAGTTTTTTACAGTTTTTCGAGTCCCAAACTTTCAAGGTCGTTTGAAGCCCTAAACGATGTTTTTTTGGACTTTTTGACATACCCTAACCCCTAATGGAGGTTGTACTTCTCGGATAGACATTTTTGATGAATTATCGAATGTGCCAAGAGGATATCGTATGCAAAAGTTACACCATCGGGAAGTTAACGTATCAACTACCCCCATTAGTGCCCGCAAACCTTTTGGCCTTTCATCTTCCGGGGTTAGGGTTTTGGATTTTCATTATGTTAAAAAGGTATTTGGAGCCTCATTGTAATAATCATCATCATATTCTTGCGAATGAGCATAGGCGTCACATCTCTTCTCAGAGATATGATGCCACCATTCTAGCGAGTCTTTCACACTGTAATTTTACAGTTTTGTACATTTCATTCATTAATAGAAATTGTGTATTATTGTATATATGTGCCTCTTGTTATATATATCTGATATATCCCTGTTACATTCTTGGAAATCTTGCAATATATTGGTATATTTCTTTATTATATCTCCGCTCTCATTTCTTGCTCAAACTAATCTGGATCGGGCATATAACCATCTCTTGCTTGAATATTTCTTCCATACACTCTGCAATATACAATTTTATGTCTAAAGTTATTACAAGTAAAACAATAACCTGGAAAGAAACTTTGATACCTGGAAGTCAATGATCCTCTTTGTGATGTAGTTCTTCTAAATTCATGCCTTGAATGATCACGATCTTCTCTTCTATTGAAGCTTCTTTGATGCATGGAGGTAGAAGGTCTTCTTGGAAATACATGTCTTCTGCATTTATTCCTCTTTGACTCTTGCTGATTATTATTCCTTCCTTTGAAAATGTCTGCATAATTCTTAATATTCTCTTCATTCTTCTTTTTCAGTGACCTGGAACACTTCTCTTCAAATTTCATTACCGGTTGTGTGGAGCTTCCTCTCTCTTCAATGCTCTTACTGGGATTGGAATAAGAATCTTCTTTTCATGAGGTCTCACCAATGTATCCAAGGCCTGCTTTATTGTAGGGTGACCTTTGACAACCAAGAATGTCTTCTAGTACTTGAGAGCTCTTCAAGTTCTTGTTGAGGTTGTCAAATTCAACCCTCAACAAGAAAACTTCTTCTTCAAGCTTCTCACTATCTTCTTCTTTCTTCATCATCTGTATATTCATTACTTCTTCCATTCTCTTTGCTTATTCAAGTTGGGTTTTCAAGGAGATGGTTTCTTCTTCAAGTATTCTTTCTTGTTGACATAATTTTTCTCCAAACTTGTTTAAGTCTTCATATATTTCCTCAAGATGACTTGTTAAAATATTTTCTCTCTTTTCTACTTCTTTTACCTTGATTTTTAAATGAGCAACTACTTTGGTATTTTTAGAACTGTCCTTTAGTTTGATCAATTATTCCTTGAATGACTTGATTTTATTCCTTTCTCTTTTTAGCTCACTTAAGGAATTGATTAGTTCTGCTTCATTATCTACTTCATTTTCTTCATAATCTTCTTCGTCATTTTCAGCGGTTCCTTTATGAATTTCCATTTCCAGGAAGAGCACTCTTTATGAGTCACTATCACTATCATCATCCTCATCAGATGAGGATTTGTCTTCTCTTGAGTAGAGGCTTTTCTTGAAGACTTTTCTTTTATCTCCTTTTTTTTTTCCTTTTTGATATTTCTTTTCTTTCATGGGAACTTCTTCTTCATCACTATCTGAATTCTTAGTATAAGGACATGTTTACGGATTCAAATTCGACCAACAACAGAAAGGGTGTTGGCACAGGGGTAGACCCAGGGTTCAACGCTTAGACAATGCACCAACAAAACCCTAACTACCAGCCCTTTGGGTAACACCTGTGAAGCAGGCGAAGTCTCACCCGAGGTAGAGGCAGGGGGGGTTACAGGACTCAGGTGTCTATAACCAAGCTGCGGTATGGATATGTGATTGTAATACTTCTATAGAGTAATTAAGAACAACTTTAATTATCAACTTCATTCACATCACAGAACAAACCCTAAGGATAGATCAACGTAGTAACAATGATGAAATAAATATTTCACTTAGCATCATAAGGTAGATCTATCACATTCAACATAAATAAAGCACTGAGCATTCATATATCTATCTATCATACATAACAATCAATGCACTAAGCAGATCCACAAAATAAACATTATAGCACAAAGCAAACCATCAACACATGATATACATGGTTCACACTAGTTTGGGGATACGTCCACCAACTACTTCTTCTTCTTTATTAGTCTTCAATCTCTTACACGCATCTTCTCCTACGCACTAAGCCACAGAGCTAAGATTTGGATTGGACAGGTGATCTGCATACTAAGCACCAGATCCACCTTCCCAAAATCGGGTCAAGGCACAGAGCCAACTCCTCTACCAAGCACAGAGCCTTACATACACAGTTTGTTGCACTAAGAAACCCAAAACTACTTGCACATAACCTTGCAAGCTATCGACTCACTAGCACTTAGCTACCAACAACTACTTACTACATTACATTATTTCTTATTTATACTTTTACACTTCCTTACAAAAATGCCTAATCATGGGTAAACCCATGGGCCGACATCCCATAACCCATTACAAAAACCCTAATGAACCCCTTGCTGGGTCCACAAAACAAGTGAGATCTCGTGATCTCAGCTTTGCCTAGGCACTCCATCTTTGATCAATACATGGAAGTCCAAAAAGTGGTCAAACCCGACCAATGTTTCCTCAAAACTTAGTCGAGGGCCAATAAGCCCCCAACACTCACCTGTGACTCGTCCCTTGTCACTCAGATTTGGGAAACGCTGCTTTGAGAGCCTCGAGCCTAGTTCAATATGCTTTGACTTGTTTCTTCACTTGAGCTTCTTGCTCAGCGAACTCCTGAATCATTTTCTCTATAACAGGCCCTTCCAGGTCTTGTTCCACTGTTGCAACCACTTGGTCCAGTTTCGAACCTTTTCCTTCGATCTCTTCAAACACTGTGCATGCTTCATCCTACACCGATTTTAGCCTCTGTGTGACTTCCATTACTCTGCCATGGATGGCAGTAATCTGTTTCTGGAATGCGCGTTGTTCCTATGATCTCTTCATTCTCTCGATGACAGTGAGTAACTTCAACTATTCTTGTAATGACAGTTCCTACTGTTGCGCCTTCTGTAACTGTGCTTCTAGTTTCCTCAGCTTTGGGTCTTCTGTGAGGTGTTCATAATTCCATGCACTTCCTTTTCTCAATTGTTTTCATTCTGATGCGAGGGCTCTGATCCTTCCAACTGTGTTCTTTGTGGCTTCCTCTCTCTAATCGTGAACCTCCTGTGGAGTGCTCGGAACTACTTGGACTTCTAGCTATGTTATCCTTGCTTGAAGCTGTTGGATTGCCTCACCTCAATCGATTCTTGTTCCTCCTATGCCAAACCTGGCACAGAGCGAAGTGCCTTGCTCACCACTTCTTTGACTGTAGTCTACTTTGTAAGTAGCTGGTCCTTTTCTCTCTATATCTTCGCTTTGTCCTCCTCGAGCATCACCCAAAAATCATCCTTCTCATTTTCATAAGTGGTTACATAGTACCGCGCAACTCATAGTTTCTCTAAGACTTCCTCTTTCTTTCTCTTCAGGGCTTCCGTATCCTTTTCCTTTTATTCTTGAACTTTCTGAAGCCGAGCCTCTATTGCATCTGCTAATATTCTCAATTGGGCAGGCTCATCCCCCAATTATGCAATCTCTAACGAAGAAGGTGCAGTAGGTAATATGTGGATCAATTGAATGGATCGATGTATCTCCTTTAGCTCCTTCTCAACCTTTACATACAACTCTTATTGCTTTGCTCTATATCTCTACAAGAGATCTTTGGATGTGTCCTCCATCACTCCACAGACCAAGCCAATATCATCCTCTATGATTATAGCCTGTAGTTGGGGCTTACTGGCACGGGTCTTCTTTCTTGCTGAAGGTTTCTATGGATAAACCTTCCTCTTCTTCGTTGTTTCTGTCTCGGTAGGGGGATCCTTTGGCGTTGTAACTTCACCTTCTCTTTGTTTTTCTCCTTCATCCCCTCCTTCTTCTCCATTTACTTCATCTCCTCCTCCTCCTCTAGGTGAGCCAGGTCCACTTTCTTCTGAAGCGCTATCCTCCTCATCAGTCTCTATATTCTGAACTTCCTTTTTTTTCTTCTTCTTCTTCACGCTGGTTTGTTTGACGTGCTCGACCGAGGTGACCAAGGGGCTTCCTATGATATCAGTGTCAGAGAGCTCTGCATCTGCAACAGATGTCTGAAATTACTCTGGCCATTCCTTCATGATCTCCTCCATGTCTTCGTCGGTCAGCTTGTAATAGGACTGTAATTATTCCTTGCTCTCATCCGTGCACACAGTGATATATATGAAAAGTCAATCTACGTGGAACTTAGCAATCGAGATGTATTGGTGCAAGGTGTGTGGTGCCATGTGAGGGAATGATTCTATGGAAACCTTCAGTTGCTGATAGTAGGCATGGAACACAGCGTTCGACTGCCACTGCTTTGACATGTCATTCATATACCACAGTGTGGAGAACCTCGTGGCCAACGGCTCCGATGATTCAATCTCCGAGAAGGTTTCTCCTTTCGACATTTTCCAAGTGACAAATGTGACCAACACAAGTAACCAGCTGAAATGGAACTCATATCCCTGATCCTATGCTTCACGACAGTATTTCTCAAGCTCACTGATGATGTAGCTCATCCAATTTATCTGCATCCCCTCCACGTATTTTCTTGCGAGGTCCACCATGAACCCGGTGACCTGTGTGGGATAGTTATTTTCGACGAGCTTGCCACCAATGATTTGGCAAGCAGGATAGAGGCTACCTTGTAGCCTCACTTTCCCTTTTCTACTTCGTTGTATGAATCCTTTATCCGCTGTGCTAGGGAGCGATCTGAGGCCTTCCCTGGGTAGAACTGTTGAGTGTCAGGTCCCTGCATGCTCAGTCCTGTGATCAGGTGGATCAACGCCGGATCCACAATAATTCTCTTGTCAAGCCACAGGTATCCACCATGATATCACAACAAGAGGAGTTTAACGCAAGCGTTAACCTCCTGATGTCAGCCAAAATGAGGATCTTCATCACGTTGAGTATAGTGGATTGCACCAGCTCCTTTATCCACAGCTGGGTGACGATGTGAGGCTTCTTCCCATTGGTATTCGTAAAAAATATATGGGGCGCGAGCATGGCATAGTTCTTTGTGTTGCTGAGATTGAAATCACTGTTCTTCAGGGATGGAATTTGTCCCAACTGACTTCCCACTATGCGTATTCCCTTTGGAATATACGTGGTCATCAATGTGTACTCAAAATCCCGTGGGATGCTATTGCGGTTAACCGCACCAGCCAAGGGAAGGATATAATCCGGTAAGGTCAATGAGATCTGCTTCACATTAGCCATATCGTTACGATGCTTACTTCGCTTCTTAGTCATAGGGTTAGCACGAATAGAACATCGTACAGTTGAAGGGGAAGCCTATAGTCCCCTAGTCGACGATGCCTGAAGACCTTCAGACATAGCTCTACCAGCCATAAAATTCTCGAGGATCTCCCCGAGAAAATTCTCTAACTCATTCTGTTCGCCCGACATTATCAGTCTTAAATGGACAGGTTGGGGTAGGTGGACAGACAGACGGGGTAAACAAACAGAGGGCAATGCATAAGTTCTGAAATCACAGCTCGACACAAAATCAGATCTCTGTTAGCAATGTTAATCATGGGTGGAGAAAAGTGGTCCTGACATAGCGTCCCACGGGTTAAATAAGCGAGCGTCATAACAGATTCTTCCAATGGGCAGGACTGCTTCCATCAATGCGAATCCGTCTATTATGACACAGTCTCAACATCTAATGGTGGTCTATCCACCCATAAATGCATTTTCTAGTCATTCTGGAGCATCGTTCTAATGGTTGGGGTGCCTCCAACGGTCATATAACTTCGTCAACGTGAAGTCCCATTCTACACAGTTTTTTTGTTTCGGCGAGGTACAATTTCTACAAAACTGTCTTCTGCGAAGTCTTCCATTTGTTCTCTGTATCTTCCTATAGCTTATCCAACTTAGCCTTCTTCTTACTGATCTTCCTTTCCTTCTTTCCTATGATCCGAGTCTTTCTAACTATTTCTGGAATCCTCTTTCCATTCTTGTTCTTATCTTCTCCTAGTGAAGTGACTTCGCACTACTGATGAGCCCTTAGAGGCTCTGTATTTAATATCCCGTATCTTTCTACTTCATAGGTGGATATACTTCTGTCTTGCATGGATAGGTCCTACAAACTTTCATGCATTCTTTCAACCTCGACAACTAATTCTCTTTCCTTCTGTTTCTTCAACTCAACTTCTCGTTCTTCTATCAATCGATCTATTTTTCTAGCTATGAAATCTTTTATTTCTTTCTTTTTATTTTCTCTAGCTTCTTCCTCTGCTTCCCTTTTGATTTGATTCTTCTCAATCCAAGTATTTCCTAATAAAAGTGGAAAAGGAGCGTTGTTCTCAACAAACTTAATGACCTCAAATTCCTCTTCAATCGATGTTCCATGAATAATAACAGGTACATTAGTTACTCTTCCACATAGGGTTATTATCTTTCCTTTAAACAAGCCTATCCTTCCCAATGAAGGTATCATAGCAGGCTATCCCAAAATTTCCCAAGTTTCTTCTATCATAATATTCACTTCTGTTTCTTTGTCCAAGACACAGTCTATGTCGAAGTCTCTGATTCTTGTACTTATGTGTTGTTTTACTTTCAATATCTCTCGTAAGATGACATCTCTGTGATCATTCATCGTTTCTTTCAACTATAATAGCATATTCTGATCTTTCTCTGATTCTTTTTCATTATGATTCTCTAACATGATCATAGTTTCTTGACTTGCTTCATAGATTTCTTGTCTCATATTCATATTTTTGACTTTAGCAATCAACTTTGGGCAATCTTAGACTTCATGACCAACAATTTTACAATAGAGACAAATAGGACCTGTACCAGGGCATTCCTTAGCAAGATGTCCTGGTCTTCTGCAGTTATAACATACTGTCAATCCTCTCTTTCTTTTAAGCATTCCCCAACCTCTCTTGTACTGCGCACTGGGATCAGAGTGTTGGACCTGCAAAAAATTCTTTCTAGGTTCCTGCATCCACTTATTAGTCCAAAAATTCTTTCTATGCATAGGAATAACTTATCTTTCTCTATTTCTATCAAATTTATTGAGATCAACTCTTTCTTCTAACTGTTCCCTAGCTTTTAGACTAGCACAAAATCTATCAAACATACCTAGATTCATGCTTTCGAAACAAAAATTTCCACTTATCTTACTCTATCAAAGCACAAATCTTTACCTCTTTCAAGATCTTACCTCTTTTCTTCAGATCAAGTTTCTTTGTTAGCACATAGCTTCTCAAGTCAAGCTGAATACTACGCACTACAACAACAGATCTACACACAAAGATTGCTCTTTTCTTCAGTTCCCAACAATCACAGTTTCAGGTTCCGACAACATAACCATTTGATGGCACATGGGCAGACCCAAGGTTCAATGCTTCGACATTGCACCAACAAAACCCTAACTACCGACCCTTTCGACAACACCTGCAAAGTAGGTGAAGTCTCACCCGAGGTAGAGGCATGGGGGGTTACAGGACTCAGGTGTCTGTAACCAAGATGGGACACAGATATGTAATTGTAACACTTCTATAGAGTACTTAAGAACAACATGCATTAGTTATCAACTTCAGTCACATCGTAGAACAAACCCTAAGGATAGATTAGCGCAGTAACAATGACGAAATAAACATTGCACTTAACATCATAAGGTAGATCTAGCACATTCAACATAAATGAAGCACTGAGCATTCATAGATCTATCTATCATACATAACAATCAATGCACTAAGTAGATCTACAACACAAACATCATAGCACAAAGAAAACCATCAACACATGATATACGTGGTTCACCCCAGTGTGGGGCTACGTCCACCAGCTACTTCTTCTTCTTTATTAGACTTCAATCTCTTACATGCATCTGCTTTTATGCACTAAGCCACAGATATAAGCTTCGCACTAGACAGATGATCTATGCACTAAACACCATATCCACCTTCCCAAAATTGGGTTAAGGCATAGAGCCAACTCCTCTACCAAGCACAGAGCCTTACATACACATTCTGTTTCACTGAGCAACCCAAAACTACTTGCACTTAGCCTTGCAAGCTATCGACTCACTAGCACTTAGCTACCAACAACTACTTACTACATTACATTCTTTCTTATTTATACTTTCACACTTCCTTACAAAAAGTCCTAATCATGGGTAAACCCATGGGCCGACATCGCATAGACCATTACAAAAATCCCAATGAAACCCTTGATGGGTCCACAAAACAACTAAGATCCCGCGATCTCAACTCCTCCTAGGCGCTCCATCTTCGATCACTGCATCGAAGTCCAAAAAGTGGTCAAACCTGACCAATGTTTCCTCAAAACATGGTCGAGGGCCAACAAAGGGGTACTCCTCGGTATACAGTACCAATTAGACTATACACTGTTTGGATTAGTAGTCCCATCTGGAATTTGTCCCGACTGCCATTTATTTCTATCTTATGGTTTTCATAATGGTTACAGTCTGTTGTACCGATGAAGTGGGTGGGTGCAATGTAGAGATGTAGATTAATACCATGTATGTAAATAAAACTAATGTATCACTAATCTATGCTAACCTATCCTAGCTAGGAGCATGCTAGAGTAACCGATGAATTATAATGCAACCAAAACTTTGCACAACTTTAATACACTTAGTTGTATAAAAAGAGAAAGATTGGAAGAAATAACATACATACGTGTATAATCATATTAGTCTATATCACAAAAATATATACTATAATAACCCACAAAACTCAAGGCATTGAAATATTCAAAGAAATGTCAATACCTTCAGAACATCATAGATTGTATAAGAATTAATCTACAACAAAGTATTCTTACAATCGATGTCCATAGAAACAACAAATATCTTCACTTGAAGTAGTTCAAAGCTTCGATTAGTTTCTATACATAATTCCTTCTATAATATGCTGGCCATGAGGGCTTCTCAATATTCATTAACACCATATAATTTCTAGAAAAATTTCTTGGGTCTATACAATGCTTGAAAATCCAGAAAAACAAGTCCTTCTTACAAGAGTCTCTAGTCTGTTTTATACAAAAG
This sequence comes from Picea sitchensis, assembly GCA_010110895.2. Classification (NCBI taxonomy): domain Eukaryota; kingdom Viridiplantae; phylum Streptophyta; class Pinopsida; order Pinales; family Pinaceae; genus Picea; species Picea sitchensis. Next base: position 64,829 of record SNQJ01S0050071.1, on the reverse strand, counting down.
GTAGTAACTCTTGGTTGTCTTTTCACCTTCTTCTTGAATAGGTAGTTAAAAAATTGTTCACCTTATCCTTTCTCATGACAAGTGGCAGAAAGGATGAAATTTGAAGTAGTTAGGAAAAGTACGAAAGGAAAACAATTGTTTTTCCTTTTCCTATGAACTTTTTCTTTGGAGATAAGTTGTCCAAACCTCCAACTGGTTATATAGTGACTCAATACTCCTATAATATAGTTTTCCCAGTGTTTCTTCGATCATGGTGATGCTATAATCAAGGGCGCTCATATATTTCTCCAGTTTTTTCATATAATCATGTATCATAGTGTGAAGCTTCACCAACTGTAGTAGATGTTGGTCAATAAAATTGATAGAGACAAAGGTTGATGCTTCAACTATTTGTCTCCTTCAACTCATGCTTTCCTGGAATGCATTCACCAACTCTTCTATGACCAATTATTCCCAAGTTCATCTAATATTGGGAGATGACCATTCCTTATCAGCTCTTGGGCAACTTTGTGAGTCCTTGAATATATCCTCGTTTCCTTGGTTACTTATTTGTTTTTCCTTTTCCCTACCTAACGAAAATGATCTAATGCATACATGTCTATCTTCCTTGTTGATTTTGAGAGTCTATACAGCTCCATTGGCGCATCATGATTCTCCACTATCTAGGTATTAATGTATGTTATACTTTCACGAATAATGTTGTATTGCGTCAGTTGCATTTATATCTAGTTGTTTTGTTCAATAACCATTGCAGCCACATTTTGGAAGAGATGTAGGTTGGCATACATGTCAATGATGTCACCTTCCAAATCATTCCTCACTTTTTCCACACTGGTCTTAAAATTAAGAAGACTCCTTTCATCAATATTTACTTGTTGGATCATCTCTTCTAGCTCTTTGATCCTCATCTTTTTTTCTTCGTTCTGCTGGCACAACCTCTGTATATTCTCCATGGTTGCATCCATAAATTCATATCCTTCCCTAGATTTTTCCACAAGGTCTTCCCTGACATCTCCTGTGACAGGGACCTAAGTAACTACTGACAAAGGGGCTCATTCTACTGCTGGAACCATTTTTACTCTTTCTTGCATGATTAATCTGATTTTACTATATTATGTGAAAATGCAAAGATCCAATATTTAGACTGACCGAAAAGGTTCCCAGGGACCGATACCTAAACCAATGCTCGTTGTTTATGTTCCTGCACCTGTGGTGGATGTTCCAGGGATATCCAAGTATGTCAGGTGTGTGTTACCTTCTCTATCATATGCATTCTTCTTCTATATTTCTTCTTCAAAATATTTATCCGCTAGTTCTTTCTCTGCTAATTTTGCTGCTATTCTTGTCGCTTAAACTAGCTCATTTTATTTTTCTGCAATAGCTTCACTTCGTCTTCTACTTTTTATTTTTCTTCATTTTCTTCCCTAGCCTTTTCTTTGTCGACTTCTAATTTTTGTTTATTTTTAGCATAATTCCTCCTCTTCAGTACCTTCTCTTTGTCTCTTCTATTTTTATCTGTTGGTCTCTCTTCATCCTCTTTTGTGAAACATGAATGAGTTGATATGAAGATAGGGGAAGATCTTTGAGCTTCATCTCTCTCTGCATCTTTTTTGGCTACCTCTCTTGTAGCTTCTTCGTCTTTGATTCATCGTTTTGGCTGGCCCTACCTGCTAAAAATGACCTCATCATAAGTCTTGGCATTTTGATGTACTTCCTCTTCTTCCCAGAACTCAGTGGTGTACTCGTATGAGAGTCTCATGTTATGGAATTTCTCTTTGATGATGTTCTTGGGGTCATGCCTCCTGAATATTTCCTCTCTAAAGTGGTATGAAAGGAAGACGTCTACTTCTTCCCGAGATTGTTTGGTGTTTTCAAATAAATAGTTTCCAATGTAAAGAGGTAGTGGAGGACAAATTTCTTTCTTTGATAGTATAACATCGCTTCGACCCCATGTATGATAGTTTGATATGCCACTTCCTAGAGCACAAGATTGTCAGGGAAGAACCGAGGAAGTAGATGGGGTGGTTTCATTGCACCGTATATCCTTATATATTTGTCGTGTTCCATTAAATACCAGTCCCGAATCCTTCTTATGACTGCTATGGCCTTGTCTACATACAAGGTGGGGAGGTGCAAAAAACAAACTCGTACAGTGGGGAAAGGAAGTGTTCATAGATTCTTTGATAGTCGGTTCGATATTTGTGCTCCCAAAGCACCTTGTAGTAGATGTGGATAGCGACATCAGTGGTAAACCAAATCCATCCCATGTTTGGGTACTTGTGAGTGATTCACATTATGTATAGAAAATATGAATACATATGGAAACTGGGGAAGCTTCCTAGTTGTGCTTGTGTAACTGCAGAAATAACATCCTTGATATTTTCAGACAATATGTCTGCCCAGTTGAATGAGGCCCCTACATCTGCAAAAAAATAAATTAGGGGCATGTATGGTAAGGGAAAGTGGGTTTCATATAGCTCCCCATAAAACCTACATAGCATGGCTACCATATACTGGTAGGGTCTCCTTAAATTGGTTGTGGGGTATCGACTCTTGGGCCAATATTTGAACTGCTTGTCTAATTTATACCATGTGGGGAATAAATCTTTCGGTGTGAGGTACAACTTGCTGAGTAGTTGACCATCTAGCCATTTATTCCTAGCTTCAATGTGGTAGGTTCTTTGATTGCATTAAATATATATCAACTATCTATGTCTACATTTTTCAAAATCCAAGAAATGGCATCTACACAAGGGAAAATTGTTGGATGTTCTTCCACTCTGAAAATTCCCGATTTTCTGTTGTTCCTAAACATGTGGAGCTTGTCTGGTTTCTTTGCCTCCACTGAGAAGTTTGATTTCTTAAACATATAATATACTTCTCCCCATTTTAAAGTTTCTCCATATTTGTCTAGAAGTCCTGACGTATCGTCATATATGGTCCCAACACTTTCTATCTCTACTATCTACTGGGAGCTTCCATATGTCTCAGCCCTTGTTGGTTTCATTGTCGTCTTCTTTCATGGTGACATGCATGAATTTGTAGAAAGAATAAATTTAGAACATGTTATTTGGAAACAGTTAAATAATCAGACAATTATAAGAATTAATGGAAACAAGTCATGAAAAGTTGTTTATCGTAAATGTCAATTTAATAGTAGACAATGCTCAGTGAGATTTTTGGGTGAAAATCTTGGGCATCATCCTGGAAAATCGAAATCAGAGCATAATAAAACAACTTCCTTAATGTAGACCGGAGGAGTTAGTAACAACTCCTCTGAGCACATCAGAGAAGTTGTTAGTAACTTCTCATATATGTATTCAGAAGTGATCCAGGTGGATATCGGTGGCCACCCACCTTTTCTAACTGGCTCAAAACAATTTTCTGGCAATTTTGGTAATTTACTATTTTTAGCAGTTTTTAACTTCTGGGGCCATTTTGAGGGCCTAAATGAAGGTTTTTCAAGATAGAGCTTCTCAATAATAGTTGGAGGCATAATTGATCCCCCAAAATGAATATCCTTGACGATATCTTTCCAATGAGCTATAATACACCTAAAATGGAGATCGTATGCAAAAGTTACGACCTCGGGAAGTTAATGTACTAACTTACCCAAACGAGGCCCACATGGCTTTTGGTGCTTCATCTCCTAGGGTTAGGTTTTTGGATGTCTAGGGTTTTTGGCATTCATGTTTATTGTAAAAATCCCTTCAGAGCCTCATTGTAATCATCTTCTTGTGAATGCGAGTAAGCATCACATCTCTTCTCAGAGATAAGCTACCACCATTCTAGCGAGTCTTTCACTTTGTATTTTTACAGTCACTGTACATTTCTTTCATTAATATAAATCTTGTATTAATGTATCACTATGTTTATGGTTGCATCTATGATAAATTTCTATTATATTATTGGATATTTGAGATATCTATGTACATTTCTTTATTATATCTTCGTTCTCATTTCGTGCCGAAAATAATCCGGATCAGGAAGGGTTAGTCAAATCACATCGAGGAGTTCAAAGCACTTACCACGAACTCCTCCGATCGTATCATAGAAGTTGTTTCCATTTACTCTGAAATATTGTGAAATATTTGATGTCAACTCATCCGAGCACATCAGAGAAGTTATCAGGAACTTCTTCGATATGGTCGGAGAGTTACTATAAAGGTTTTTGGATTAGGATTTTCCATGAACATAGAGATTAACCAGGAGCACTACACCTAGGATAGAGGAGTAGGAGGGAAATTTTAGGGCTCACTTAGGTCAATCCTTCATACCTTGGACGGGTTTTGGGTTTTGTAATTGCTAAGCACGTGGATAGGGAGAATTCTATTGCGGAATAGGGAGGGGTAAAAACAAAAACCCGACTGTTTGTGTTTTCTATAGCCAGGAATAGATTTAGAACAAGTCTAAGGCTGGAAGAAAAAAGGAAAGGCCTGGTGTGGGTGAAGCAATAAAGAGCCGAAAAGAAAGAGTTATGGTCTAGGCCAAAGGGGAAAGAAATACTAGAGCAAAGACCTAAACCTAGATTTAAATAAAATGGGGAGAGGGAGGTAACCTTACCCAGTCTATGCTACCATGTTTTGGATATGGATAGGAGAGTTTCGAACAACCTTCAACTAAACTCTTTTATCCTTGTCTTTTCCTCTTTCGATTGCAAATAGTTGAAATACTAAACCCTAACCCCATTCTGTTTTATATAGCCTAATGGTTAGTTATGACATTAAATGTGGTGGTTGGGGCAAGTTAATTTGGAAGGGTTAAGAACAAGATGACTGATCAATTTAGAAGAGTTAAAGGTAACTCCTCTGAACATGTAGAAAGAGTTATAAGTAACTCCTTCGATATGATCGAAGCATTTTTCCTCATTTCTCGCTCTAGAGTTGTGTATCAAAATGAAAGAAAGTAAATCCTTTGAACTATTCAGAGGAGTTTGAAGAAACGCCTCCGAACTGTTCGAAGGAGTTTGAGGTAACTCCTCCAAATTGCTCGGAGGAGTTGAAAGTAAATTTGTCGATTAAAATTGAGATTGAAACATTAAGTGCTTATTCATTTTCCAAGTGAAACATGAATTACCGGAAGAATATTTTAAATTAATAAGGGACTTATGAGGCTTTCTCTTCGGCTCAAAAATAAGGAGGCTCCATTTTTTTAGGGAAATAACAGATTCAAAAGAAAAAAATGGAGGGTTGTAGTGCCTGTCACAACAAAGGGTGACACACTAGGAAAAGCCTCGGATCTCTGCAAGATGATGTCCACGTATAAATTTTGTAGGAATATTTCCCTACTATGCAAAACCATAAGGGAGAAGAGATAGGTCCCATAACTTGCATATTGAAAAGACTAAGGTGATTCAAAGAGGGATGAGACCTGTTCCAATTTAACAGATTGCTTTCAAATTTATATCCAAATCGCATGGTAATGGCTAAAAGGAACATGTAGGTAGTGAAATAGGAATGAAACATCAATAATTTTGATGATCCAGGTGGATATCGGTGGCCACCCACCTATTCCAACTGGCTCAAAACAATTTGTTGACAGTTTACTATTTTTAGTAGTCCCAAACTTTCGGGACCATTTTGAGGGCCTAAACGACGTTTTTTCACGATCGAGAACCTCAATGACACTGAAAGTCCTTGATTGAGCCCCCAAAATGAAGCTCCTCGTTGATACCTTTCCAATGAGCTATCGTTCACCCCCCAAAAATATTGTATGCCAAATTTATGCCCCCGGGACGTTGATGCACCAAACTACCCAAAACGGGGTCCAAAAAACTGTTGGCTTTTCATCTTTTGGGGCTAGGGTTTTGTATTTTATTTATGTTAAAAATTCCTTTGGAGCCTCATTGTAACAATCATCTTCTTGTGAATTGGAGTATCCGTCCCATCTCCTCTTGGAGATAAGCTGCCACCATTCTAGTGAGTCTTTCAGTATGTATTTCTACAGTTTTGTACATTTCTCTCATTAATAGAAATTGTGTATTACTGTATCTCTGTGTTTATGGTTATTGTCAGTGTTTCATGGAAACTTGCACAAGAGACCTAGCTAAAGCATACACAAACAAAGCTTATCAAGAAAGGGAAGAGCGATACAATATGAAGAATGAGAATCAATGTATATTATGATCTATTCAATGAGTGAGTGATATTCACTCATATAGGCAATGACATCCTATCTTAGGAATGCATGCATAATAATTATGGTTTAAAATTAGAAAGTCTAAAATAGAACTAGTCAGTTAACTCCCACTGAACTATTTTGCCGAAAATAAAAATTTCTCCAACACCCCCTGAACATCGCTATGGAGTAAAAAAAGAGTCTTGAATACTAGGCCATCTTAGGTACTCATGTACAATGCAACTAATGAACACTGAATAAAAATGAGGAAATAGGGAAAACCACGTGGGAACAAACCTCCCCCCCCCGCTCAAAAGACAATGCATCAAAAGAAGAAAAGGCAGCTGCTAGGCAATTGTGTTATTCACTGTAAGAGGATCCTGCAAAGTATGAAACTTTTGCCCAGTGAAGGTCTTGGTGAATATGTCGACAGTCTGTTCAGAGGAAGGACAAAAATGCAAATCAATGATCCTGTCATGTGCTAAATATTTGATGAAAATCATGTGGACCTCAATGTGTTTGGTTCGTTGTCGTTGTACTGGATCTTTGAAAAATCTCAGTGTACTCTGATTGTAACACCATATGATAGTTAGACAATGAAACTGGATACCAATATCATTAAGGAAGTTTTGAAGCCAAAGTGTGTGAATGACATAGTTGACTACTCCTCTGTACTCGGCCTCTGCGGAAGATAAATAAATGACTGATTGCTTCTTACTTGACTAGCAAATTGGGCCTTACCCCAAACCGAGAGCAGGGATGATTTTAAGGATGGAAATTTATTTTAAAATGTAGAAATCTTGGCGAATCTTACTAATCCTTCATATGCCAACTATAAATGTTTGACAATATGTTTGTAAAAATATTCAAATTTCTAAGGATTTTATATAGTTTGTATAAAATTTTGGCAATTTTTAAGGTAAAATATTTTTATCCTATAGAACTTGGGTGAATCATTTTTAGAATAGCGAATCATTTTTTGGGAAAAGCCATGGAAAATTAGCCCATCAACGAAATTTATCCCCTAAAATCATCCATGACCGAGAGTGTACCAGGATGTGGACTTGCGATTTGTGCTATCACCAACCCAATATGAATCTGTGAAGCCTATGAGATCTAATTCATAACCAGTTGCATAGTGAATCCCATAACTCATGGTTCCCTGAACATATCTAAGGATGCACTTGGAATCCTTCCAATGCAGATCATGGGGTTCCTGCATGTATCTGGAAACTGAACCTACCACATATGAGATATCTAGATAGGTGTGGGTAAGATAAATAAGACTCCTCACCAACTGTTGATACAAAGTGTTGTCCACTAATGGTGTATCCCCACCATCCTCAAGTCTGATCCCAGATAAGAAGGGTGTAGGTGCAGACTTATAGTATGTCACTTGGAATCTATCCAGACTATCCCTGACATACTTAGCCTAAGAAAGTTTGATGCCAGAAGCATCCTGACTAATCTCAAGACCAACAAAGAAGTGTAGTGGACCCATGTCCTTCATAGAGAACCTTTCATGAAAAATATCTTTGACCAAAGCAATGGCTGAAGCAAAGCTACTTGATCCGAAAAAGATCTTTTAATGACTGTGGTTGAGTTTTTAATTGCATGCGTTAATTAACCATTTAAGAAGCTAAATGAAAGAGGATGAATTTAATGAATGAAAATAGCATCCATAAAATAGTATACAAATCTGAACTAAATAAATAAGAACAACAAACCATAAAAAGAAAAGTGATAACGGAGTTCATACAAATCTGAACTGAAGCAATAAGAACAATAAACCATAACAAGAGAAGTGATAACGGAGTTCGACACAAAATTGCCTACATCTCCGGGCCTTTGTCTCAGTGGGGGAGGATTCTTTATTTCTGTTAAAAGCTCAAAAAGTACATCACAACAGTGCCATTAGGCTACAAGACTGATATGGTCATGTTCTTTCAGATCTCTAGAACCCAATAGAAGAAATGACACGCAAAATGGATGACCCGAGCTCCCAGAAATGGCCCGCAAGCGTTTGCTCCTCAACAACTTCCCTGCATAAAAATGGATTTGGCTTGGATTCCCTTCAGCATAAATATAATCTGACTATCCTTCATGGCCTCAAACATGCTTGGTTTTTATATATCTTAAGTTGGTTATCCATCCCCAACTTCCTCCTAAAATCTGGGCTCAAAAAGAGAGCAATATCTCCCAATAATGGCCAAAATCTCCATTTTTGGGGCATAATATCAGTCAAAATCCACTCTGTAATGTTAAAAACCCACTTTTAACCCAAAATACAGAGTATTCCCTTCTAACAGGGTGCGCGCCCCCTTTACCGGGTCATATGGGGCCACATGGCCAAGTGCCAGTGCTCCAAGTGCTTAGGCGCCAGCCCCCTTAAATATAGCTCTTGGTTTTGGGGCGCCATTCATGGGATTTGGGCTGATCTGCCCCTTAGGCGCACCCATAATTAGCCCTTGGGTGTGCACCCATCCTAAAACCTCTTGTTGGGGCTTACCCCTAGCCCCCTTGTTCCCTCCTTTGGACATTTGAACCCAAAACTATAGAAAAATGGGTTTTTTCCACCAATTTGACTTTGGGAGGTTGGTATTTGAACTTTTCCAAAGACTTGGAGCTAGCCATGGGTCAGAGGTTCAAATCCCATGGAACCCCAAATACTTTTTACATGCCAACCAGTAGTGAAGTTCCATGTGGATGCCCATGTCTGGGCCATGTGGCACTTATTCATTTGCCAGTTGACCATTGACTTTTGCCATAGAAGAATCTGATTTTCGTGCGATATTTTTCACATCCAGAGTCTGTTTTGCAAAAGTAAATATATGGATGAAATCGGGAGAACGAGATGGATGCAATGGCATTAGTTTCATTGAATTCTGAGAACTTTCATTTTTGAGCCTTTTTGAGCCCTATCAGGCTCCTGGATCTGATTCTGGATCACTACCAGTGATCAAAACATCATCAACATAGAGTACTAAAATCATCACATAGTTGGTAGTGCTCAACATGTAAACATTGGAATCAGATTTACATCTAAAAAAATCATGTGAACGTAAGTAAGAATCCATATTTTCATACCATGATCTAGATACCTTATTGAGGCCATAGAGAGACTTCTTTAGTCTGAATACTAAATATGAGTTTTGAATGAACCCCTACAACTGGTCTATGTAGATCTCCTTTGAAAGGTCACCATGAAGAAAATCATTCTTCACATCCATCTGGTGAAATTCCCATCCTTTGGTTGCTACAATGGCTAGAGCAAAGGGAATGGAGTCCATATTTTCTACAGGAGCAAAGGTCTCATCATAATATATCCCATGAATCCGCTGAAATCCTTTTGAAACTAATCTAGCCTTGTACCTGCTCACCTGACCATTTGCTGCTCTCTTGGTCCTATAGACCCATTTTCATGTGACAAGTTTCCTCCCTGGTGGAAGTGGAACTAGATCCCAAGTCTGATTCTGTAGGAGAGAGTCATGCTCCTCCTGCATGGTTGCTTCCCATAGTGGATTGCCAACAAACTCACTGTAGGTATGTGGATCAGAATATTGAACCATATAGAAATGCATGGAAATCATTTTTTCAGAAGCTGAAAGTACATGTGAAGGTTCCACATGATGAGATCGATTCCTCCTCAAATCCAATGGATTCCCTGTAAGGTTTCCTGCTTCCTCAAGTGTGGAATGTTACCACTTGGTCATTTTCTGAAGCTCTAATGTTGGCTCCTCATTTGGCTACACTACCTGCTCATTTGCATGTAAAAAATCCTTTGAATCTGTGTCTGAATATGTAGCATCCGAGTGTGTGGAATCATCATCTCTGATGTCTGGAACTGATGGAAGCACAATAGTCTTTGCATGCTGCATTGGAGGTTCATGCAAATGACTCTCCTCAAACTGAACACTGCGCTCAATGATGAGTCAGTCTGTAGAGGGATGAATCAATCTGTTCCCCTTCACATCATCTAGATATCCCACAAATATGCAAGGTGTGCTCTATGGATCTAAGTATTTCCTCTTTTCAGAAGGAACATGTGTCCATTCTCTAGATCCAAAGATGCGGAAGTGTGTGACATCTCATTTGTCACCTGTCCAAGCCTCAAAAGGTGTCATATCCTCAACAGATCTGTGAGGTGCTCTGTTCTATATGTAAGAAACACATTTAAGTGCCTCAGCCCAAAGATTTTAAGGAAGTGATCTTGCATACAACATACAACTGGTCATCTCCTTGAGAGACCCATTCTTCCTTTCATCAACTCCATTCTGTTGTGGAGTGTATGGAACTGTCTGCTACAACTAGATACCAGCTTCATGACAAATATTCTAAACAACTTTGTTGATATACTCCCCCCCCATTGTCTGTACGAAGGATCTTGATTTTATTCCTAGTTTGTGTCTCTACTAGAGCTTTGAAGTCTTTGAGAAGCTCAAAAACTCCAGACTTTTGTCTGAGAAAATAAACCAAAGTATAGCGTGAGTAATCATCAATAAATGTAAGAACATACCTTTCTTTGTTGATGGATGGATGTGGAAATGGACCCATGAGATCATTGTGAACAAACTCCAAGGAAGAGGAGGCTCTCCTTGCCTTCCCCTTTTCAAACTTCTCTTCAGGATGCTTTCCAAGAATGCATCCTTCACAAACCCCTTCAGAAAAGTGAATGTATAGCAAGCCTTTGACCATTCCTTGCTTGGAAATTTGTTGCATGTAACTAAAGATTAAATGACAAAATCTCTCATGCCATACTCTACTATTATCATTAGCATGTGTAAGTAGAAAAGAGGAGTCATATTCAGTAAACTTAGTGAACTTATACAACCATTATTTGTGATCTACCTCACCAACTGCAATAATGGAACTATCATGCATGTTAAGTACAATAACTGAATCTGATGTAAATTCAACCCTTTTACCTATGTGAGTGATCTGGTAAACTGAGAGAATATTTATAGAAATATTTGGGACATGTAAAACATGCTCAAAACTTCCATTAGTAAATTCCACTCTTCCCTCTCCTGCAACTGCTATTGGAGTATCATCCCCCATGAGAATAGGAGGTCCAGAGCATGAACTCAAAGAAGTAAACACTTCCTCTTTAGCTTCCATATGATGTGATGTGCCAGAATCTATAATCCATGAATCAGATGAGGAATTAATTGCAACCAGAGCATGATGATTACCTTTCTTAGGCACATGGTATTCTTCCTTATTCTTCTTGGCTCCTTCAGGAATGAAGTCTCCAAGGTTATTCTTCTGAAGTTCCTGTGTCATAATATCGATTTACTTCTTCATGCATGTGGATTCTTCATGATTCAATTTATTGCAATATGTGCACTACTTTCCCTTCTTCTTATTCCCTTTGGAATTTGAATAATCTTTGGAACCTGAAGAATCCTTGAAGGATTTGGAATATCCCTCCTTCTTTGACTCTGGATGTAATAGCTCCTTTCGTTTCTACTTCAATTTATGATTGGATGACCCTTTTCCATCATGCATGGTGAGTGCATGTGCTTTGGGATATTTCATGAAGCCCATATGTATGAGTTTTTTCTTCTCTTGTGTGAGAGACTCAATGAACTGAGCCATCATAGGCGTTTTCCAATTTGCTCCCAAAAGACATATGCCAGAATGGAAATTGGAGACATATACAACGTATTCTGGTCCTAGATTGGCCAAGATTGTTAGAATAACTTGTTTCTCTTGTGTAGACTTGTCGATACCACATTCACACAAGCTCAATATCAAATATTTAAATTCAGTAAAGAAATCATGTATATTATCAAAAATTTTAGAGTCTAAAGTATTCAACTCTACCTCAAGCATATGACCTCGCATCTCATCCTGTTTTCCAAAGAGTCCTTCCAAGGTGGTCCAGATATCGTTTGGAGTCTTGAATGTGGCAACATGAAACCATACATAATTGGATATTAACTCAAGAAGTAGTCGCGTGGCATCATCCTTACGGTTTGCCCATCTGGTCTTCTCAAGCACTGATGTAGGTTTTGTTTCTGTTGCCATCGTTAAATTATACAGTCCTTTTTTTTTGAGTTGGAATGCGACATTCGGATTCCATTCAAAATAGTTGTATGGTGTAAGTATTATAACCATACTTGATTGAATAAGTTGCATCGTCTCCATCCCTGCTATTGATTCTTAAAAGATCCTGAAAACCTAGATCGTGGATTCCAAGATATGAATGTTGGTGCTATGACAACTATGGATATGATAAAACAACTATATATCCTAAAATATGATGTGGGTTTTGGATATTTTTGGTGAGCATGAGAATCCCTATGTTTTAAGTCTCTGGTCAAAATTTCATCCTGACCCAAATCGTGGATTTCGAGATATGGTTATTTTACTGATGAAAACCAATTTTCCAGAGGGAAGACTCAATCATCGCACCCTAGAGAAGTATACAATGAGACCATGTTGAATCATCACACCCTAGAAATGGATAGGGTGTGTCGATTGTGAAAAATTGAATCATCAAACGTTTTCTTAAGTGTGAGTGCGGTCGCCGCACCCTAGCAATGGATAGACTGTGTCGATTCCAATTGTTGCACCTTTCAATAGTGATAGCCTGCGATGATGGAAGAAACTAGGTTTAATCAATAATTAAATCCTCTTTCACTCTTCTCTGGCTTGTCTGGGTTGCTCCAAGAAGCTCAACTCTGATACCATGCTAGTGTTTCATGGAAACCTGCACAAGAGACCTAGCTAAAGCATACACAAACAAAGCTTATCAAGAAAATAAAGAGAGATACAATATGAAGAATGAGAATCAATGTATATTATGATATGTTCAATGAGTGAGTGATATTCTCTCATATAGGTAATGACATCCCATCTTAGGAATGCATGGATAATAGTGATGGTCTAAAATTAGAAAGTCTGAAATAGAACTAGTCAATTAACTCCCACTGAACTAGTGTGTCGAAAATAGAAATTTCTCCAACAGTTATATCCCTGATAAATCTATGTTATATTATTGGATATCTGATATATCTCTGTACATTTATTTATTATATCTCCACTCTCATTTCGTGTAGAAAATAATCAGGATCAGTGGTATCAAAGCAGGTTGCTTTTGATCATTTTTCAGTGCATGTCCCCGACAAGGTCGAGTATAGCAATTTGGGTATCGGGCTTGTCTCTCTTGAGTACAATATCTCTTGAACACCTAAGAAACCCTCCATGGTAGAAGAAAATAAATACGACAGGGAAAAAGATTCTATTAATCTATTTCTTTAGAAATCTGTCACACGAAAGAGGGACAGAATGGATAATTTTTCCCACATCCTTCAACGTCTGGCTCTGCCGATAACAGTAGGCACATCTTCATCAAGCAACCACTTTGGAGGCACCTATCCTTTCAAGGTATAAGTTAATTTTGATATTCCCATATTTGAAGGTTAGATAGATGTGGATGCCCTAGAAAAATGGTTAAATCTTCTAGAAGGTTATTTCTTTGTTCACAATTTTTCCGAGAGGGAAAATATCACCTTCACACTCCTTAAGGCTCTACCCCATGTCAAACATTGGTGGGAAACTTACTCGGGCCAAATTTCCACAGAGGAGTTTGGAATATATGGGGCCGAGCCCTCTTGGGATTTTTTTTTGGATGCAGTCAAGGAACAATATTACCTTGTTGGTAACTATGGCAACCAGTACATGAGATGGACCACATTGTGGCAAGAGAGGGGCCAAACAGTGTCAGAGTTCAAAAATAATTTCTATAACTTACACACCAATCTGGGTATCAAATACTCTGAGAGACATATGGTTCTAAAATACCGCGGGGCTCTGCATAGGTACATACAAACCAAAATGGATTTCATGGACATCTCATCACTGGGATCTGCCTATCGATATGCTCTCAAATTCGAGCAGAAATTTAGGCACCATAACAAATGAGAGTTCGGGTTTCAAAATACACAACAACCAAAGTATGATAAATACGAACCTAACAAACAACCTCCCAAAAACTAGTCCAATACATAGGAAAAGAAGGGTCACGGGAAGACGAAGAAGGACACTAGAAAGTGGTGTGATTTCCACAAAAGCCCTTGGCACAACACTGATGAATGTCACTCAAAAAAATCATTGGTGGATGAGATCAAAGAAAAGGAGATGAACTTTGATTCAGAATATGATTCATAAAATAATGGGAGAATGAAAATCATCGAGGCAGACCCACTGCTACTGTCGCAGCCACAACAATTCAACCAGAAGAACCAACGGATATTGAAGAGGGGTAGTGACTCTTTCATTCATAGATGTGGGTGAAGGGGACCCCATTGCATTTCATTGTTGATAGTAGAAGCCAGAATAACCTCATCTCAGCAAAGGTCGTCACATAGTTTGGATTGTCGATGACACCACACCCAAATCCATACAACATTGGGTGGCTTCGCCAGGGACGAGATCTCTATTTCAACCCGCAGTGTTGATTGTCATACTGCATCCATCCCTTAAAGGATGAGGTATTCTATGATGTTTCCCCATTCTATGTCTATGATGTTCTTTTGGGCTAGCCATACATGTGGAAGAGCCATGTTTTTTATGAGTCTCAACCCCGTAGTGTCATTGTTACTCTAGGGGGTCATATCTACATAATACCAGAGGTAGTTCTGACTACTGTCCCACCAAAAACGTTTCGCAAGGTAATCTCTCATACTACAAAATTCAACCTCTTTAGAATCTTTTCAAAAGGTGAACAAAAGGATACTACAACCACTGCAGCCTTGGCCCAAAACCTTTCTTTCCAAAAGAGTCAGATTGTAGAAGAGAAAGAAGATATTGTTTCTTCACCTACAATGGTACCTACACACTGCCTAGTTAAGCCAAGATACAATAGTTTGGTTGAACAGATTCAACCCCACCAACAACAGGTTCGTGACAGTCTTCAATAAGCTAAGCATCACAACTTCTCTAGCAAGGCAAGCATCTCACCAAGATTCATATTCAACAAATGATTTCCCCTCTCCCCGGAGAACTCAACGCAATGGATACCATTAATTCCTAAGGAGGGAGGATTGATACAGGTGGATATTGGTGCCCACCCACCTATTCCAACTTGCTCAAAATAGTTTGTTGGAAATTTACTATTTTTAGCGGT
Source organism: Picea sitchensis (assembly GCA_010110895.2). Classification (NCBI taxonomy): domain Eukaryota; kingdom Viridiplantae; phylum Streptophyta; class Pinopsida; order Pinales; family Pinaceae; genus Picea; species Picea sitchensis. The sequence goes on along the minus strand of SNQJ01S0050071.1, from coordinate 49,579 downwards.
CCCAAAATTTTGGGGCCATTTTGAAGGCCTAAAGGATGTTTTTTCACTATCGATCACCTCAATGATAGTTAAAGTCTTTGATTGAGCCCCCAAAATGAAGCTCCTCATTGATACCTTTCCAACGAGATATCATGCGCCCCAAATGAAGATTGTATGCAAATACTACACCCCCAATAATTTGATACACTGATGCAGGATCATCACTAGCAAAGCATAAGCGAGAGACAACTAGGCGCACTAGCGCATGTTTTGAAATATTTTAAATTCCAAAGATTGGTGTATTAATGTAATATATGACAAATTTCATGATTTATGAACATATTTAATGATCAGAGGCTGAACCATCGCATAAGGTCAATGGGGGAATGCATTTTTCTTTAATGTGAAGGATCGTAGTACAGATCTGGAGCTTTCTCTCTTATCTATCTGAATCGATATTTATTGTAATAAATGTTAAGTACTTGAAATATTTAACTTCGATAGGATAGTGTAGAGTAGTTGGAGGGAAGAACTCAAAAGAGGCCCTTTGTATAAGCTTTGTATTATTACAAAGATAGTTGTTGCTGCGACTAATAGAAGATAGTTGAACATGAGTTGTTGTTGTTGTTGCTACTGAGAGAAGATAACTGACTAGTAGTTGAATTTATGTATATGACTGTTGAATGAATATAATAGAGGAATATTGTTCCAAATTAGTGTTGTTATGTGTCTATCTGAATGAGTGATAGACTTTCTGTTTGTTTTACATTCTCTGTTATTTATTGTTCTTGTATCCATGAATGTTTTACAGGGATGAATGTATGAGTCACTGCGAGGAGTGAATAAGTTTCGATTTTTTTCTCTTTTTTGAGCGAGTGAAAGGAGTGCATAGTGTCCAAAAGGAGTGCATTGATGGAGTTTTTTTTGACTCATAATATCAGTGGAGATAACAAGAACTTGTATGTGCAAGGAGTGCATAAACATCTGCGAGGAGTGCATGACAGAGTTTTCAGACTCGAAAGTGAAAAGAGGAGCAGCGTGATTTCAGTCACGAGAGACAGAAGCGTTTGGAGAACAGTCGCAAAGAGTGCAAAATCATCCATAGAGGAGTTGAGTTGCAGAGGAAAATATGTTGCAAGGAGTGCATAGAGCAGGATTTCGACTAAGTGTAGAAGAGAGTGTCCAGAGGAACTAGAGAAGCTTGAGGAAGTTAAGCTTAGGAGAGAGTGCGGCGGAAAATATTCAAAGAAGGAAAGTCCCTGAATTTTCCATCAAATCAGTGGATAATATTCGTTCTGGAGGGAGGCGAACGATACCATACCATCAGATTTGGAGGAACTACGCAAAAGTTGGCCATAAGGTGTTTCGACACTTTGGAGTTCAGGAAATTTGAAGGCTTGATGGAAGCATAATCACAAAGTCACGAGTCTCGACTCAATCTTAACCTTCGATCATGAGAAGAGCATGTGTCATCGAATTAAGGATTTTGGGAGTCAAAAGTTTGGAGGTTCATTTGAGAGAGACCTAGAGTGTCGCAAAGTTGCGAAACCCAAACCATAGTGGAGTCAACAAATCTAGAAAGACATGGGGTGGAAGGTCAGAGACTCAGAGGAGCGCATTTCGAAAAAAGTTGAAGGAAGAGCTCAGGATATCCCTGAAGTTCGATTTGCGAAGGGATAGACCCACTGTCATAGTCATGGTCACTAGGAGGAAAAAGGGGCTTGTGTATTTTTAGTGGTTTTGGGTGATCGCAGGGACCCGAAGAGCCGTTCAGACTCAATATCTCAAACGATCCAAGACCGGGAGGTTGAGAATCCCTTTGGAGGGAAGGGGGTTTGCGACAGAGTGGTATCAGAGTGAGGCTGATATCGGAGAGAGGTATCAGAAGTGTCAGCACAGTGCCTCCTAGAAGATGTGTTGAGCCACATGTAGCCAGCATAGCTATGGAAATAGAGATGATATAATTACGTGCAAGGTTGGATGCCATGGAGACAACACAAAGGAGAGTGCCTAATGTTGGAGATGTTAGCGAGGTAGAAAATGAAGAAGTAGAAGTCAAAGAAGTGGTAGCTGAGGATGTTGCGGAAGAACACTTGCTGAAAGTGGTTGTCAAATTGGGAGCCAGAGCGAAGATTGACATCCCTATGTATGAAGAAAATTTAGACACAAAAGAATTTCTTGATTGGATAAGAGAAATGGAAGAGTATTTCTACTATGAGAATGTTGAGGAACAGAAAAAGGTAAGACATGTTGTCACTAGGTTAAAAGGACATGCAACATTGTGGTGGGATTAACTGCAGGTTGACAGAAGGAGTAAGGGAAAACAAAAGATCAAGAGTTGGGATAGGATGGTAGCCAAGATAAAGGTCAAATTCATGCCCAAGGATTACCAGATAAATCTTTTCAGAAGGCTACAGAACCCGAGACAGAGAGGGATGATTGTAAAGGAGTACACAAAGTATTTCTACAAGTAGAACAATAGGGCTGGACAAAGTGAGAGAGAGAGAGAGAGAGAGAGAGAGAGAGACAAAGAAAAATTTGCTAGATACATCAATGGCCTGAGATAGATATCCAGGAAGAAATCAACATGGAGATAGTCAGGACAGTAGAGGATGCATATCAAATTGCACTGAAGGTAGAAGAGAAGTTGACCAGGAAGCAGATTAAAAAAAATAGAGGTCGAAGCTTGAATAGAGGCAAATGAGTTGCCCAAGATAAAACACAAAAGCCCAAAGATGAGGCAGAGAAACCACATAGTCACTCTGATAGAGGAGGAACTTCGTGAGGAAGACAGAGTGGTGGTAGAAACTCTTTTCCTAAAGGAAGAGGAAGAGGCAGAGGAGGAGAAGTAAGGTGTTATTCCTATTGAAAAATAGGGCATATGTCTTGGGATTTCCCCAAGAGGAAGAAAGGAAGTGAAGCTCACATCTCAGAAGCGCATAAGCGAGTTGTTGAGGCAGAAGGTGTAGAGGATGGGAAATATTTGACGATGAAGAAGGTTTTTTTGAAGCAAGAGCCAAAGACCGAAAATCCAACATAGAGGAACAATTTGTTTAGGACAGCTTGCAAAGCAAAGGAAAGAGTTTGCAAGGTGATAATTGACAGTGGGAGCACTGGAAACTAAGTATCCATAGAGATGGTGGAGAAGTTAGAGCTGGGGATGACTGCACATCCGATGCCATATAAGGTTTCATGGTTGCAGAAAGGTCATCAGGTAACACTCACTTAACAATACCTGGTTGAATTTAAAATAGGAGGATATAGGGATGAGATTCTGTGTGACGTGATTCCCATGGATGTATGTCATGTTTTGTTGGGAATACCATGGCAGTATGACAGGAAGGTCATTCATGATGGAAGGAGAAATACTTACACATTGGAGAATAATGGTAGGATGCACATGTTACTGCCAATTTAAGAGAAGAAGGTGAAAGATGAAATTAGTGTGAGCATACTCCTCATGTGTGGGAAGGAACTCCTGAATGAAGTAAAGAGGGAACATGAGATGCAGTTTGCTATAGTAAGGAAGTCGAGGGTTATCCTTACCATTACTTCAATGGAATATTTTCCTGAGGAAGTTCAGGAACTGTTAGAGAATTTTACTGATATTGTAGTAGATGAGTTTCCAAACTCATTGCCACCTATCAGAAGCATCATTCATCACATTGACTTGATACCAAGAGCAAGCCTTCCAAATAAGGCAGTGTACAGGTTGACACCTCAAGAGATTGAGGAGGTGAAGAGACAGGTTCAGGATCTATTAGACAAAGGATTGGTCAGAGAAAGCTTGAGTCCATGTATAGTGCCAATTGTATTACGTCCAAAGAAGGATGGGGGATGGAGAATATGTATGGAATTGAGGGCCATAAACAAGATCACCATCAGATACATATTTCCATTTCCAAGGATGGATGACTTGATGGATTTCCTGAGTGGAGCTAACTATTTTTAAAATATAGATTTGAAAAGTGGATATCACCAGATAAGAATGAGATAAGGTGATGAGTGGAAAACAACATTCAAGACAAATGAGGGGTTGTATGAATGGTTGGTTATGCCTTTCAGCTTAATAAATACCCCGAATACTTTTATGAAGCTGATGAATGAAGTGTTGAAACATTTCATTGGAAAGTTCATGATTGTATATCTGGATGATATACTGGTATTTAGAAATACTAAGGAGGCGCACTTGAGACATTTGACATTAGTGATGAGGAGGTTGTAGCAAGAGAAGCTGTTGATTAATATGAAAAAGTTCTCTTTCATGAAGACATAACTCATATATTTGGTTTTGTGATTTATTCAAATGAATTGAAGATGGATCCTGAAAAGGTGAGAGCAATCAGAGAGTGGCCATCACCAAAGAATATCTTTGAGGTAAGAAGCTTCCATGGATTAGCAAGTTTCTATCAGAATTTCATCATAAATTTTAGTGGGATTAGTTGTCAAATAATGGATACAGTGAAGAAAAGACACAAGTCTTTCAAATGGACAGAAGAGGTTGAGAGGAGCTTCAACATATTGAAGGATAAAATAACAGAACAACTGATTCTGGTCCTACTGGATTTCGAAAAGACATTTCAGGTGAGATGTGACGTGGGTGGAGTTGCAATTGGACTGGTCTTAAGCCAAGATAACATACCTGTTTCATATTTCAGTGAGAAGATGAATGAAGCTAAAAATAAGTACTCCAAATACGATAGAGTTCTATGCCATAATTCAAGCCTTGAAGAAATGGAGGCACTATATCATACCAAAGGAGTTTGTTTTGTATAATGACAATCAAGATTTGCAATTCATAACCAAATAGGAGAAGTTAAACCAGAGACATGCCAAGTGGATAGAGTTTATGAAAAATTTCACTTTTGTCATTAAACATATTTCTGGTAATGCTAACAAGGTTGTTGATGCATTGAGCATGAGAATTTTGATTCTGCAGGAATTTCAGGTCAAGCCTTGGGGTTTGATCACCTTAAGGAAATGTACCACAATGATACAGATTTTGGAGAAGCATATGAAGCATGTTTGAATCCTGTACTCAGAGACAGAATCCAGTGAGCCAAATATCTGATTCTGGATGGGTTGATGTTCAAGGGGTTCTAGTTGTGCATACCAAGATGCTCGATGAGGGAGAATTTGTTGAAGGTAAAGCATAGTGGAGGTCTAGCTGGACATTTCGGCCATGAAAAAAAATTTGCCCAATTAAACGATTCCTATTATTGGCCAAGTATGAGATTAGAGGTGAAGATATTCGTAAAATTTTTTAATATTTGTCAGTATGCCAAGGGAAATAAGCAGAACACTAGGTTGTATCAGCCATTTCCCATTCCAGAGAGGTCATGGGATGCAATAAATATGGATTTCATGTTGGGATTGTCAAGGACACAAAGAGGGAGTTATTCCATATTTGCGGTGGTGGAAAGATTTTTGAAGATGGCACACTTTATTCCATGCCAGAAGACAAGTGATGCAACGCATGTTGTGAATTTGTTTTTCAAATAAGTTGAGAGACTCCATGGATTTCCTAGAAGTATAATTGTAGACAGGGATACCACATTTTTTGGTCATTTCTGGAGGATGTTGTGGAAGAATTTGGGGACAAATATATATTTTAGTTCTTCATAGAATCCACAGATGGATGGATAGGCTGAAGTGGTGAATAGAATCTTAGGATATTTGCCAAGTAGTTTGGTCACTGGACACCATAGTCAATGGGATCAGATTCTAGCACAAGTTGAGTTTTCATATAATGACTCATTGAATAGAAGCACTGGGAAAATTCCATTTCAAATTGTTTATGGAATGGATTTGAGAGGAGTGTTGGAGTTAAGAGATCTGAAGCAGAACGAATTTAGGAGCGCAAGAGCCAAAAACTTCACTGTAGAAATGCAGGAAGTTCATACTCAGATCAAGGAGCTGTTGAAGAAGAGCAACAGTGAATACACGCACAGATTTGATCAACATAGGAGAAATCTCAAATTTGAAGTTGGAGACCAAGTTCTAGCACATTTGAGGAAGGAAATATTCCCGCAGGGAACATACAATAAGCTAAAGCTGAAAAAGATAGGACCGTGTAAAATTCCGAGGAGATTTGGTGAGAATGCTTATGAATTAGTGTTTCCAGAAGATGTGGGTATATCGCCCATATTCAACATTGCATACCTGTATCCTTCAGGGAAGATAAAAATTAAGGGTCAAGAGATTGAGGAGAGATCTAGTGGAGAAAATAGATTCTTGTAGTAGAGAAACTACATATGGAAAAGATCATAGATCAACGAGTTGGTAAGAAGACCAGAAGGAGAATGTATTTTGAGTATTTAGTAAAGTGGAAAGGACACCCGATAGAGGACGCCAATTGGGTTGGTGAAGCGGATATCCAAAAACATGGAATATTGGTGTTGGAGCTCATGGACAAGATTCCATGAATTTTTCAGCCAGAGGAGTATGATGCAGGAGCATCACCAGCAAAGCACAAGTGGGAGACAGTTGGGCGCACTAGTGCATGTTATGAAATAATTTAAATTCCCAAAATCGGTGTATTTGTTGGAGTTACTTCACACACACCTAGGATTTATTTTTTCTAAGGTTTTTCCTTGTTTATTAGTCATAATTATTCATTATCCAGTCTCCTATATTTTAGGGTAGAATATTCGACCTGGAGAATATTCTCTTTCAGTTGACACTTCAGTTTGACTAGTTGAGTTGAGTTTAGATGTTGCATTAGTTTTATCACCATGAAACATTGGGATCATCACCATGATAATTTGACCTTGCCTTGGTATCATCACAATACTGGCACATTACCATTGATTCCCTGAGTCAACTCCTCACTACTCTATGTTCAGTCAGTTAACTGAAGACTAGTTGACTAGTTAACTCAACTAGGTGGTAGTTCACTCTCGTAACTGCCTGAGAGACTAGACTAGGTGGAATTTCACTCTCGTAACTACTGGTGTGTGTCCAAATCACTCTAGACCACCACTATGGAGCATTGGTTCACCTCCAATGTGCACTCATTGAGCTATACATAGTATATCATGTGTAAACTATTCATTATTCAAAACTATTAATGATAATTCTTCTATTCTTTCTCTCCTTCTTCTTCTTTCTCAAATTCTCTCTGCAAATGTGTGTATTATTTTTTATCTAGATCTATTATGTGTAGGTTCAACACATTTACATGGTATCAGAGCTGACAGACTGGTAAGCAAAATCTACAATAATAAAAAAATTGCAAGTACAAAATATTGAAGACATCAGAAAGATGGATTCCCAAAAAGAATTCGTTCTTACACCTTAAAACTATTTTGTATGGAAGGAGAAAACAGCCATACATCTCAAAACCATAGGATTGTACAAGTTAACCTTGAATACAGATATAGAACCGACATCAGCCATAGAAAAATCCAAGTATTTAAATCGCATGGACGAGGCACATAGAACAATTTGCAGTCTTATTTCTCCCAATCTCCTTTTTCACATATCTTCCTGTAAGACTCCCAATGAAGCCTGGACCATCTTGGAAGGGCTCTTTGGAAAAAAGGATGATAGGAGGGGACACATGCTGGAGGTGGAGATTCTCACATTAGATTCAAAAATCTTCGACAATATCCAAGATTTCTTTAAAAAATTCAAGGATTTACTGTCACAACTCAAAGCTTGCGGGGTTGATAAATTGAAAGAGGAGAAACAAATGGTTCTCACCATTCTCTCCAAGCTTGTTCATAAATTATCTGTATTCGTATCCACATTCCATTCTTTCATATTCACCTCCAGAGCCGCCTAGAAGATTCCTTCTCTTGAGGACTGTATCGAAGCACTGACACAAGAGAAAAACAAGCTCATCAACATGGGCACAATCAAAGGCCCAAAGGCGCATGCACTCACTATGAAATATGGAAGACAAAAATATCATAAATATAAATATAAATATAAACTAAAAATCTCATGCACATCCGAATAAGGAAGGGTACACAAAACCTTTCACCGATGCCTTTGGATCCAAAGGAGAAAAAGGAAGAAAAGGAGAGAATTGCACATACTCTCACAAGGGATTCCATTCGGAATCCGCATGCATGCAAAAGAAAATAGATATGATTTCTCAAATACTTCAACAAAACAACCTTGGATATCACATACCCGAGGGTTCCAAGAAGAAGAAGCCAGAAGATATGAATTCCAAGAAAGCAAATTCTAGCCATGCCTTGATTTCCATCAACTGCTCTCCCGATGCTTGGATCATAGATTCAGGAGAATCACATCACATGGATGCCTCAAAAGTAGTATATTCTTCTTTGGATGCATGAAAAGGTCCTCCTATTCTGATGGGGGACAACTCTTCTGTTAAATTCACCGGCAAAGGAAGGATTGAACTCACCAATGGAAGCTTCGAGAATGTGCTGCACGTTCCCAAAATTTCTATCAACCTTCTCTCCATGTATCAGATGACGAATTCTGACACCGAAAATAAATTCATATTCACACCAAATTCCTTGGATATCTACGACATGCAAACCAACTCCATGGTTTCTATCGGTGAGGTAAATCATCAGTCTAGATTGTATACATTTTCTAAATTCATTGAACCTGATTCTGCTTTTCTGCTTACTCATGCTAATGAAAGTAGTAGGATTTGTCATGAAAGGTTTGGAAATTTGAATTTTAGATACATTCAACAACTTAGCAATCATAGATTGGTTGATTGTCTACCAGACATCCATTTCTCCAAGGGAGTATGTGAGCGATGTGTTCTCGGGAAACACCCTCAAGAGAAATTCGACAAGGGAAAGTCTCAAAGAGCATCCGCACCTTTAGATATGAGTGACCTTATGGGTTCTTTTCCACATCCATCAATAAGAAAAGCAAGGTTTGTTCTCATTTTTTTTATGATTTCTCACGTTGTACATGGATCTACTTTCTCAGGCAAAAATCCAAGGTCTTTCAAAACCTCAAAGATTTCAAAGCCTTGGTTGAGACACAGTCCAGAAAGAAGATCAAAGTCCTTCAAACTGATAATGGGGGAGAGTATGTGAATCATGAGATCCACAATATTTTCCATGAGGCAGGGATTCAGTTGTAGCACACAGTTCCCTATACTCCGCATCAAAACGGAGTTGCTGAGCGGAAAAACTGATCTCTAAAGGAGATGGCATCTTGCATGCTGCATGAAAAGTCTCTACCACAAAGACTATGGGCTGAAGCACTTAATTGTGCAACATACATCCAAAAAATATCTCCCCATAGATTTTTTAAGGATAATACCCCCTATGAGGCTTGAAGCGGCCTCAAACTGGAAGTGACCCACTTTCAGATTTTCAATTCACGTGCATGGGCATGGATTACCTCGGAAAAGAGGAAGGCACTTGATCCACAGAGCACTGAGTGAAGTTTTTTTGGATACCCCGATGGTGTGAAGGGATATTGGCTTATTGATATTTCCTCAGACTGGATAATCATTGATCATAGTGTCCAATTCAAGGAAAGTGTCTTGCATGTACCTCAACAGCCGCATGCAGAGACATTCACTCTTCCACCTATCCGAGATGATGAGCATGCACATGTCGACTCTTCTTCAGATGAGAGTTCTATTTCAGAGGACTCATATGCGTCAGATTCAGAGTCAGTATAGTTAGATGCAGAGTCACAACATCCAGATGTAGTTGTAGAGCCAAAGCAAAGGCCCAAGTGGGCACAAACTACTCTTTATGATGTAGGGGATCTCTTTGGTGATCCAGCCGATACTAAGAGGAATCGATCTGATTTCGAGGAGCCTCCTATTGCACTCACTGCCACTGAACCATTTCCTTCCAGGCATCTTTTCTTGGTTCAGTCTTCATATCCATAGTCTTATGGCGAGGATGCTGGAAATCCCTTTTGGGAATCTGCCATGCAGGAGGAGTATAACTCCCTCCTCGAGAACCAGAATTGGGATTTGGTTCCCCTTCCTTCTAGTAGGAAACTTGTCATATGCATATGGGTCTACATGACCAAGAGTGCATCGGATGGACAGATGAAAAAACACAAAGCAAGGCTTGTCACCAAAGGCTTTTAGCAGGTTCATGGTATTGACTATGATGAGACCTTTGCTCCAGTAGCGAAGATGGATTCCATATGAATGGCACTCGCCATTGTGGAAGCCAAGGGATGGGAAGTCCATCAGATGGATGTGAAGAATGCATTTATTCACGGTGATCTCTCTAAGGAGATATACATGGAGCAGCCCCATGGATTTATGCAGGACTCATCTTTGGTCTATTGACTGAAGAAGTCACTTTATGGCCTCAAGCAGGCTCCGATGGAATGGTATGCCAATATGGACTCCTACCTATTGTCACAGAACTTTGTACATTGTAAATCAGACTCGAATGTCTACATGTTTAGGACAGCTGATTCACTTCTACTTTTAGTTCTGTATGTTGATGATTTGTTGATCACCGGTTGCTCGACTTCAGCAATTGTTGTAGTCAAGAGGATTCTACATGACCATTTTTTGATGATGGACATGGGTCCGCTACACTTCTTCCTTGGACTCGAGATCAGTCAAGATGCATCAGGCATCAAACTGTCTCAGGCCAAGTATGCATGAGATCTCCTTGAGAGATTTCACATGACAGACTGCAAGTCTGCTCCGACTCCTTTTCTATCAGGAGTCAAACTTGAGGATGGTGGGGAGACTCCATTGATTGACAACACACTGTACAGACAACTAGTGGGGATCTTGTTGTATGTCACACTCTAGACTAGACCTCTCATATGCAATTGGTGTGGGTTTCTAGGTTCATGCAGAACCCGAATGAGCTACATTGGAAAGCTACAAAGCATATCTTTCGATACGTACAGGGCACCATCACCTTTTAGGATTCATTATGCAAACAAATCTACATTAGATCTCATCTGGTTTATTGATTTCGACTGGGCTGGCGATAGCATTGATCTCAAGTCCACATCTGTCTACTCACTCAGTCTTGGTTCTAGGCCTATCTGTTGGTTGAGCAACAAGCAAGATACCATTGCTCTATCTTTAGCCGAGGTAGAGTACAAAGGGGTAGTTAACATAACCATTCAGGCTATGTGACTAAAATATTTTCTCACTAAGTTGGGCATTTTGTTTCATTGACCAATCATCATTTGGTGTGACAACCGGAGCACTCTGAAGTTCAGTAGAGATCCAGTTCAGAGGAAGCGGACGAAGCACATCGAGATCCACATGCACTACATCCAGGACTTAGTACACAAGGGGATCATCGACTTATAGTTATTTCCTTCAGCAGAACAGACGACAAACATCTCCACCAAGACCTTTACTGAGCAGAAGTTCCATTCTTTGTGAATTCATCTTGGAGTGAAGGACACAGTTGCCTAGAAACTATAGTTATTCTTTTTACATACATTGTACCTTGAGGGGGGGTTTTTCCCATGAGGTTTTCCCTCTTTCCTCACTTTAGTTTCACTGTATCTTTTGTATTTGGGTACCTAACATGGCCTCGTTGTCGGGACCCATTCTTTATTTTCACCATAGTGATGTTCAGGGGGGGTGTTGGAGCTACTTCACACACACCTAGGATTT